>CAJYCS010000052.1:0-13318 GCA_913697995.1 Stiretrus anchorago | reverse complement strand
ATATACAGTTATGATACATCTTTTCATGTTGAGTTACTGATCTTTTATTAAAAAATCTATCATAACTCAACATTAATCACCTTTAAACCCTATATCTCTAACCTTTCTATCTATCCCTTATCCTAAATTAGCGTTACTAAGTATACATCTAAAGTTGTTAGACGAGGATCAAATTGGAAAATAGTAATCGGTCTGTAAGCCGAAAAACGGCAGCAGTTACTTAATACGTGAGTATCGGAAGATTTACAAGACGACGTAGTCAATTTTTCAAATTTAATTATTATTCAAAGACTTTATAATACCCTGTAGGGTTTGGATTTCAGGGGTAGAGAGGTTATTGATACGCATAAATATATTGGTGATATTTTGCTGCATTATAAGTTTTCTTTCCGGAATTTTAAAGAATCCGGCTTTGTCTAATTTTCCGAATAAATGTGTTAGGAAATGATCTATTTCTTCTTTAGTAGCGAGTTTTTGAATATTATAAATATCTTCTCTTGATTCAGAATTACGAAATAATTCATAACATACAATAATAACTGCTTGTGCAATGTTTAGCGAACTAAATTCCGTGGTATTAATGGTGATAATCTTATTGGCAAGCGATATTTCTTCATTGCTAAGCCCGTTATTTTCCCGCCCGAACATTATCCCGACTTTTGCAAAACTCGGATAATCGGTAGTCAAATTTTGCGAGAATACATAATCTTTATTCATCGCCCGCTTGATGCAGGTAGTAGCATATAGATATTCGAGGTCTTTAATACATTCCTCTAAGCTATTATAAATTTTTGCATTATCTATAATATTTACTGCTCCGACTGCATTACTGCAGGCTTGTTCATTAGGCCAACCATCTCTTGGGGTTATTATTCTAAGCTCATCCAAGCCAAAATTCTTCATGGCTCTTGCGGTAGCACCGATATTCTCACCCATTTGTGGTACAACTAATATTATTATTGGTTTCATTTTAGTAATTTTTCGTAACTAGGCAGGTATAAGCGATTGCTACAGCATCAGCTTCATCTGAGTTAGTAATTGCAGCAGTACCCGGCAGTAATAACTTAATCATATGCAAAATCTGATCCTTTTCGGCATGACCATATCCTGTGACAGTTTTTTTTATCGTGTTAGGTTTGAATTCTCGCATATCTAAACCATATCTACCAATTAGTGACATTATAGCACCTCTAGCATAGCCGAGCTTTAACGAAGTTACGCTATTAGTATTAACAAAAGTTTCTTCAATCGCTGCCATATTCGGCTTATATTCTAATATTACTTTTTCTAATATGCTGTTGATATAGCTAAGCCTATGATGTATTTCATCCTTACTACTTGTTTTAATAACGCCGCTTGCTAAATATTTCAGCTTTGCCGATTCTTTTGCAACCACCGCCCAGCCAAGACTCCCAAGTGCCGGATCAATCCCAAGTACTATCATTGTTACCCCTACCGTGTCATCCCGTGGTCCCGCCACGGGATCCATAAAATGATTTTAAAAATACTGAATCCTGCGACTTGCAGCTCTTATATCATTCCTGCGTGAGGCTTGCTTGCGTGGATCGAAAAACGTCCTCGATGTCATCCCGTGGCTTGGGAACTAGATCCAGAAAAACAATAAAAAATACAAACATAAAAAGCTCGATTCCTCTCGCTTTATGCTGGATTCCCGCCTATGCGGGAATGACATATGAGCTATACAACAACACTAAACAAACACTAAAATTACTTAGCTTTTTCTTTTAATAAAGATTTTTTCATTTCTTTTGCACCGGCATGATCAGGATTTAGCTCAAGTGCTTTGTTAATTCCCTCAAGTGCTTCGTCGTACTTGCCTAAGCTGTATAAAGGCAAACTTTTATTAAAATAAAAATCAGCATTACTAGGATTTAACTCAATAGCTTTGTTGAAAGCATCAACGGCTAAGTTATGTTTATTTAAATTATATAAGGCTATTCCTTTTATATGGTACGAATCAAAATCATTAGGATTTAATTCTATTGCTTTATCACAGCCTATTATACTAAACTTAAATAATTCTTCTTCACTAAGAGAATCTAATTTACCTAACTTACCTAGTATTACATTACGATTATTGTTCAAAATTTCACTGTTAGGATTTAATTCTATTGCTTTATTAATATCTTCAAGAGCTAATTCATATTTATTTAAATTGGTATATATACTACTTCTGTTATTATAAAAATACTCATTATTTGGGTTCAGTTTTATCGCTATGTTAATATCTTCAAGAGCTAAACTATATTTACCTAATATATTAAGAAGGCTAGCACGATCGTTATATAAATTTGGATTTTTATGATTTAACTCAATAGCTTTATTAAAAGCCTCAAGAGCTAATTCATATTTACTTAACTTAACTAATATTGTACCTTTGTTATAGTATAAATCTGAATCATTATTATTTAGTGCGATAGCTTTATTAGATGCTTCAAGAGCCAAATTATAGTTGCCAGACTTTAACAAACTCACAGCTTTATTATTGTAGGCATCTCCATTATTAGGATCTAACTCAATAGCTCTATCATAAGCTTCAAGAGATAAATCGTATTTTCCTAAATCACTTAAGACTACTCCTTTACTATTATATAAATCTGTATTATTAGGATTTATCTTAATACCCTTATTGAATGCCTTGAGAGCTAGATCATATTGACCTAATTGATAAAATTCGACACCTTTATTATAGTATTCTATATAATCGGCTTTATTTATTGTTTCAGCTTTGCCTGTTACCGGCAATATAAACGACAAAGCAGAAAATAAAAACCTAAAATATTTTTTCATATTATCCTACTTTCATATGCTGATAAAAATCGGGATTATCTTCCCACAACTCTCGCACCTTGACGAATAAAAACAAATGTACAGGAAAGCCAAAAAATTGTTGCATTTGCATTCGGGATTTTGCCCCTAGCTCTTTAATTTTTGAGCCGTTTTTACCGAGTATTATAGTTTTATAGCTCTCTCTTGATACCACTATAACCTGATTGATCTTCACAGATTTATCTTTAAGCTCTTCCCATTTTTCGGTTTGCACAGTTAGCCTATAAGGCAGTTCTTGCTGCAACCCTAAAAATAACTGCTCTCTCGTAATTTCTGCGGCGATAAAACGCATCGGCAAATCGGTTATGTCGTCCTCTTCATAAAGCCAAGGAGCGATTTTTGCTTTACTTGTTATGTATTCAAGTAGCTTATCAACATTCTCACCCGATATAGCAGAAATAGGAAAAAGCAAACTATCAGGATAATTTTCAGCTAAAAAAGCTTTAGTGTCGTCTATATATTTCGATTCGACATCTATTTTGTTTAATAAAATTACTGGTATAACATTAAGCGAGCGAAGTTTATTTAAAATATCATGCGTTATGCTATCTAATGGCTTTAAGCTATCAATAATTAACATGACAATATCGGCACTATGCAGACTAGACCAAGCACATCTAACCATTGCCTTTTCTAAAGTTCCTTTCGGCTCAAATATCCCTGGCGTATCATATAGTATTATTTGCGTATCTTTTAAGGTAATGATGCCGGTAATAATTGACCTAGTTGTTTGGACTTTGGGGGTGACTATTGAAAGCTTTTCACCGATTATTCTATTTAGCAAAGTAGACTTGCCACTATTTGGTCGCCCAATTATACAAACCGAAACTGTTTTTTGAATTTGCTTGGTCACAAATTTTTACCTAGCTTTATAGTTTTTGCATTAATTCTTGTTTAAGTTGTTGAGCATCATAGTTTAAATGATTTAATTCTAGTGCTTTATTAACTGTTTCAAGAGCTAATTTATAATGACCTAATTTTTCTAATATTAAACTCTTATTATAATATACATCTGAATTATTAGGATTTAGTTCAATAGCTTTATTAGAAGCTTCAACAGCTAGACTATATTTTTCTAACTTATATAAAACAAAAGCTTTACCGTCATAAAAACCATAATCATTAGGATTTAATATAATCGCTTTGTCGTATTTTAATAGATAAATCATATTGAGTTAACATAGCTAATATGAAGCCTTTAAACCCATATAATTCTGGATTATTAGGTTCCAATTCAATCGCTTTATTTAAAGTTTCAATAGCTAAATCGTATTTATGTAGCCTAGATAAAGCTCTACTCTTACCAAGATATATATTTGGAAAAGTTGGATTTAATATAATTGCTTTATTAAAGGCTTCAATAGCTAAATCATATTTTTTTAAATTATAAAACTCAACAGCCTCATTATAATAATTTGCGTAGGAAGTGCCATCATTAGCACTAGCTATTGACATAGAAAACAATAAAAAAATAAATAGTAGATTCTTTAAGTATTTCATCATATTTTATAACAATTTGAGCTTATGTAATAATTCCCGTGCGGCGTTTTTTTTAGCTTCTTTTATAGAGTGTCCTTTACCTGTTTGCTCGTAGCCATTTATTTTTACTGATACTGTAAAGGTTGACAAGTGAGCTACACCCTCTCTTTTAATTAGGCGGTATATAGGGATATGATGATCTTTGCTTTGTGCCCATTCTTGTAAGGCGGTTTTAGGGTCATAATCTGTTAAATCTTTGACTTTTATAAATTCAGCCCATAATTTCCCTATAATATTATGAATTGTAGTAATATCACTATCGAGATATATAGCTGCGATTAAAGCTTCCGTAACATTTTCAATATTATTAGGATTATCACGCCCGCCGGCTATTTCTTCGCCATGAGTCATAATAATATAATCTTTTAAACCAAGCTTAGCTCCTACGACGCAAATTGTTTCCTTACAAACTAAATATGATCTAATTTTAGCTAAGTTTCCTTCGTTATATTCTTTAAAATTATTAAATAAAATTTCTGTGATAATTAAATTTAATACTGCATCACCTAGAAATTCTAACCTCTCATAATCTTTATTAGCCTTATATTCATGATGCTGTCTTAAAGATGGATGACTTAAAGCTTCTGTTAAAAGCTCCTTATTCTTAAAACTATAACCAAGTGATTTTTCTAACTCTTTAAATGACTCCATCAATCCTCTATGCTGTATAGATTTCTAAATATCCTATTAAACCTGATAGACTCTACCCAAGGCTTTAACTTTAATATCAGATTAACAACACCTATATCACTATCCCACCATGTTATTTTTGTTGAAAACCAAATAAATTGTGCTTTAGCAATAAAATTCTCAAACGGCACAAAACCTAAATCTATCCTACTATCATTTGACTGGTCTCTATTATCCCCTAAAAAGAAATATTTCCCTTCCGGTACATAAAAAGCGTCTGTATTACCATATTTATCATTAGACATAATTCCTAAAACAGGAGCAAGCTTATAAGAAAAATATGTTTTACCATTTGGTAGTGTTTCCTTAAATTTTAAATATTTTCTCCCCTCTTCACTAACATAAATTCCTGACTCTATACGCTCTATTTTTTCATCGTTAATATATATTACATCATCGATTAATTGTACTTTATCTCCAGGAATTCCTATCAAACGCTTTATATATCTAGTATTCATCTGAGGAGGACGAAAAATTATGATATCGCCACGCTCTGGCGTATGAGCGAATATTCGCCCCTTAAATAAATGAATAAAGTCAAAAAAAGATAAAGAATAATTACTATATCCATAACTATATTTTGTACCAAAAATCCGATCATTTTCAAGTATAGTAGCTTTCATTGACCCAGTCGGAACAACAAAGGATTCTATTATTAATATTCTAATCATTAGTGCAATAACTACTACTAAAATAAAAGATTTCCATTCTTGAGCAGTTGTTTTATTGTTGTTTGATTCGGTATTTGTTTGCATAAAGTTTTTTAGTTATTTATTAAGTTGTCATCCCGTGGCTTGGGAACTAGATCCAGTATAAAGCGAGATAAAATCGAGCTTTTAGCTTTAAAAACTTGTCGTATTTATGGTTATTTTACTGGATACCGTGGACAAGCCACGGGATGACACCGATCTGACGCTCATGCACCTATGCGGGAATAACATAGGAACTATTGTATCCTGCTTTCAATCTCGCTTCTAAAATGTTTTATCAGCCCTTGAATTGGCCAAGCAGCAGCATCACCTAAAGCACAAATAGTATGCCCTTCTATTTCCTTTGTAACTTCAAGAAGCTGATCTATTTCGGATTTTTTGGCATCACCTTTAACGAGCCTCATCATAACACGCCACATCCATCCTGTACCCTCACGGCACGGCGTACACTGACCGCAAGACTCATGCATATAGAACTTACTAAGACGTGCTATTGCATAAATAATATCAGTCGATTTATCCATAACAATAATCCCGCCAGTACCTAAACTAGAACCTGCCGCTTTTAAGCTATCAAAGTCCATATCGGCAGTTTCGCATAAGGATTTAGGAAGCAAAGGAACGGAAGAGCCACCCGGTATTATAGCTTTGAGGTTATCCCAACCGCCACGAACACCACCTGCATGTTTTTCGATTATTTCTTTTAAAGGAATCCCCATTGCCTCTTCAACATTACAAGGCTTATTAACATGACCTGATATACAAAAAATCTTAGTACCAGTATTATTTGGCTTACCGATCGATGCAAACCAGCTAGCTCCTCGCCTTAAAATAGTTGGTACTACCGCTATAGATTCAACATTATTTATAGTGGTTGGACAGCCATACAATCCGAAGCCTGCCGGAAAAGGCGGTTTTAGCCTCGGCATACCTTTTTTACCCTCTAAACTTTCAAGCAGTGCTGTTTCTTCGCCGCAAATATAAGCTCCAGCTCCACGATGCAAATAAATATCACAATTAAAGCCTGAACCGCAAGCATTTTTTCCTATCAAACCATCTTTATATGCTTCATCTAAGGCACGCTGAATATTGGAAGCTTCGTTGTAAAACTCCCCTCTAATATAGATATAACAGCTATTTGCTCCTATGGCAAAACTGGCAAGCAAACACCCTTCTATTAACTTATGTGGTTCATATCTTAATATATCCCGATCTTTGCAAGTGCCGGGTTCAGATTCATCAGCATTAACTACTAGATAAGATGGCTTTTTTGATTCTTTAGGCATAAAAGACCATTTAGTGCCGGTAGAAAATCCTGCACCACCTCGCCCTCTAAGTCCCGATTTCTTAACTTCTTCAATAATCCACTCTTTGCCTTTATTAAGCAATGCTTTAGTATTATCCCAATCACCACGCTTCTTGCTAGATTTCAAATCATGGCTCTGCTCACCATGTAAATTAGTAAAAATTCTATCTTCTTTTTTCAGCATAAATTACTCTTGTTTTGTCATTGCGAGGAGTGGCAAAGCCTTATTATTTCATACCGTGGGCATGGATCGAAAAACATCCTCATTGTCATCCCGTGGCTTGTCCACGGGATCCAGTAATAAAAAATACATATACAAAAAGCTCGATTGCTCTCGCTTTATGCTGGATCCCGTGGACAAGCCACGGGATGACAAGTTTTACTACTTACTTCTCAAATTTTTTATTGGCAAATATCGTAAGTATCGGAGCGGAAATAAAAATAGATGAATAAGTTCCTGCTATTATTCCAAAAAACACCAGTACGCTAAAACTACGGATTGCCCCACCACCAAAAAGAACCAGTGCCAAATTAGCAAGTAGGGTAGTCACTACTGTTAAAATTGTTCTGGATAGAGTTTCGTTGATACTTAAATTTATAATTTCCGTGATGCCTTTTTTATGATATTTACGTAAATTTTCCCTGATCCTATCATATATCACTACCGAGTCATTAACAGAATATCCTATGATAGTTAACACTGCTGCAATAGTGCTTAAGTTAAAATCAAGTTTTGTTATACTCATAAATCCAAGTGCTAATATAACGTCATGCACTAAAGCAATAAGTATACCAAGCCCGAAATACCATTCAAAACGTACCCAAATATATATCATAATTGCCGCAAACGAAAATAGCATTGCCATAGTCCCTGCCTCAATTAACTGCCTACCAACCTGCGGACCAACAAAATCCACCTTACGATATTCAAAATTATAAGGAAAATTATTTTGAAGCGTCGATTTAATTAGCTCAATATTTTTCATTAAATTATCTTCGCTACTACTACCAAATCTAATTGATAAGTCACGCTCACTACCAAAGTTTTGCAGCACTACTTCACCAATTCCAAGCTCACCTAAAACTTGACGCATTTTTGGTAAATCTGGCGTTTGGTCAAGCCTTACTTCTATAACTATACCTCCGGCAAAATCAATACCGAAATTAAATTTGTACATACCAATCCAAATAAAGCTAATGAGTGATAAAATAATTGAGAAAGTATAGCTAACTTTTTTAAAATTCATAAAATCAAAATCGATTTTATTAGGCAAAAGCCTCAAAGGATAAATTTGCATTATTAATATTTTATTGAATAAGAATGATATTTGTATTATATAGTAAATTCAAAAAGGTTAAATAATTTTTTATGTCTGAAGTAGTAGTAAAAGAACAATTAGAGCAATATTTAAGCAAAATAGAAAGGCTAGAGCAAGAAAAAGCTGATCTATCTGAAGAAATTAAGGATATTTTTCAAGATGCTTCTTCGCACGGATTTGATGTTAAAGCGATGAAAACTGTTTTAAAGCTAAAAAAACTTGATAAAGATAAGCTAGCTGAGCAGGACGCTATGCTTGAGTTATATAGAGATACTTTAGGAATATAAGTATACTAGTCTACTAATTTTTCATTTATGAGAAGTAATCACTGTAGTAAAATTACTTCTCAAAAGAACAAAACGATCTATTACTGCCCTGCTCAAGAAAATCAATAATTTGCATTACTATAGTATTGTTTTTATATTTCTCTTGGGCTTGCTTAATTCTATCAGCGAAATTACCTTCACCTAAAAAGATTTCTTGAACTATTTTTAAAGCGTTTAAAGACTCTGCTTTATCAAACCCTTTCCTATTCATGCCGACTAAGTTTAGCCCCTCAAGTACTGCACGTTTGCCGCTTGCAAGACCAAAAGGGATTACATCCGCTCCAACTGGTGATAAGCCACCAATCATTGAGTGTTTACCAATTCTTGCATATTGATGAACTGCCGATAAGCCACCAATTATGACATAGTCTTCCACTTCTATATGCCCAGCTAGGCTTACATAATTAGCAAACACTACATTATTACCGATTTTGCAATCATGACCGATATGAACACCAACCATAAATAAATTATTATTTCCTATCCTTGTAATCATTCCGCCGCCTTGGCTTCCTGCCTGCACTGTAACATATTCTCTAATAATATTGTTAGAACCGATTATCGTATTTGACCGCTCATTATTATATTTTAAGATTTGCGGAGGTTGACCGATAGACGCAAACGGATAAATTACTGTACTTTCGCCGATTTCAGTAATCCCCTCAATAACTACGTGAGACTTTAGTTCTACATTATCATACAGTATTACTTCTGGACCAATAATACAATATGGACCAACTTTTACGTTCTTACCAAGTTTTGCACCTTCAGCAATTATACTAGTTGGATGTATATTAGAATTTGACACTACTATACCCCTAAGATTTATCTTTGATCATTGCGGTAAATTTACTCTCCGCTGCCATTTCACCATCAACTTTAACCGTACTTGAAAACTTCCATACATTAGCTCTTTGCTGATCAATAGTAGCATGAATATGCATTATATCCCCTGGCTGAACAACTTTGCGAAATTTTGAGTTCTCGATAGCCATTAAAAACACTTCTTTATTTTTAGTAGAGCCGAGAGATTTAGCAACTAATATAGCTGCAAGCTGTGCCATAGCTTCAACCATTAAAACTCCAGGCATGACAGGTCTTGCTGGAAAATGTCCTGTAAATTGTGGCTCATTAACAGTAACATTTTTAATGCCAGTTATTGATTTATTAGGATCAATTTCAACTACTTTATCCACTAATAAAAACGGATAACGATGAGGTATCAAATCCATAATTTCGGTAATATCGATAGTCATTTATTTAGATCTCTTATTTATTAATTGTTTCATAATAATAGATTGTCTGTGCCAATCCATAATAGGTACAGCTGGACTACCGCCAACAATTTTACCCGCTTCTATATTTTGTGCTACACCGCCTTGTGCTGCTACCTGAGCTCCGTCACCTATATTTAGATGTCCAGCGACTCCCACTTGCCCCCCAAGAGCACAATATTTACCGATTACGCTACTTCCAGCTATGCCTGCTTGTGCTACAATAATAGAGCCTTTACCTATTTTGACGCTATGCCCGATCTGCACTAAATTATCTATACGGCATAAATCTTCTATAATAGTATCTTGCAGCGATCCCCTATCGATAGTAGTGTTAGCACCGATTTCAACATTATTACCGATTTTAACAATTCCAGTATGAAATATTTTATGATGCATACCTTTTTCAGTAGAAAAGCCAAACCCGTCTTGTCCGATTTTTGCTCCTGAAAGTATTACAACATCATCCCCTATAACAGAATAATTTATTGATACATTAGATTCGATTCTAGCATTTCTGCCAATAACCACTCCTGTACCTATAAAGCTGCCTGCTTCTATTATACTATCATCACCTATAACAACATTATCCTCAATAACTGCATTATGACCTACATAACAATTTTTACCTATAGTTGCTGATTCTGCAACATAAGCTGATTTCATTATTTTAGCAGGATACGATTTTACCGGAGCATAGAAAAAATCTATTAGCTTGCCGTAAGCAAAATATGAATTTTCAGCACGCAATAAGACAGTATTGGGATTTACTTCTCCAGTAAAGTCTTTTGGCACGATACAAGCTGTAGCTTTAGTATTTTTTAAAAATTGAGAATATTTAATATTACTTAAAAAGCTAATATCATTAGAAGAAGCTTCTTGTAAAATTTTAATATCATGAATAGCTACATCTTCATGAATTTTAGGAGCTTCTATAAAATCTTGTAGGAAATCTGCAATTGCCGTTAGCTTTCTTGGTCCCAGATTCCTATAAAAATTACTATTTACCATGCAGAATTTTAGCGGATTTAATTTATCCCGTAAAGTATATAAGCGATAGCTTTATTATGCAACAAAATTTGCAAGAAGTTTTGTATTGTCAATCCCGTGGCGGCATTGCCAGCGTGGATCGAAAAGCACTCTCGATGTCATCCCGTGGCTTATCCACGGGATGACACTCTTAACTATAAGCTAATTCGTAGTTTATTCAAATCGCCATGCAACAAAATTATACTTATAATTGATAAACAATTGCTAAAATCCTTTCTGGGTTTATTTCGTTCTATTATCCTTGGTACTTTATCATATCTCAAGCTAATTAAAATTTTCATCTATGATGAGAATGATTTTGCTCTAGATATAAAAGCCTTAAAAAGTAATGAAAATTACTTCTGGTCTTATAAAATTAATTACTTTAAAAAGCTGATTAATTGGGAGTGATTAAAGAAGAGAAATTTAAATGGTGGAAGAGCGAATGGCATGATTTGCTAACCACCACAAATAAAAAGTACAAATAAGAATTGTAACTCTAGAAAATATTTTTTAATAACTTATACACTTCAGAGTCGTTACGTTTGCCAACTAATATGACGTAAATCGTACTTTCATTAAAGTTGTAAATTATTCTATATTCTCCGATATCGCATCTATGAAAATGGGGATAACCTACTAATAATTTACTATCATTTGGTATTGGATTTTCCATTAAAGACAGAATTTTATTTTTTATTTGACGCTGATGCTTTTCAGGGTAACGCTCTAACGTTTTTATTACTCTTTTTTCTAAAACTATTTCTCTCATGGATTAGCTTTTAAGAAATTTTTCTGATTCTTTTGCTGATAGCCACTCCGGTTGTTCTGCAATATTTTTTGCTGCCTTTCCCCAATAATCATCTTCAAGTTTAGTAAAATATTCATAATCTACTAAAACAACAGTAGGTCTACCTTGTTTGTTAATGACTATTGGCTCTCTTAATGCTTGATCAATAATTTTTCCAGGATTCTTATTTAATTCAGTTGCAGATATATTCATATAGTTTTACGTATTATACTTAATATACCTATAATACTATATATATTAACTAATAACAAATAAATTATTTTGATCTTTAGATTTATTTAATTTTTCTTGCAATGACATTTTGCAAATTATCATACAAAGTTTACAAATCAGATTGACTTATTTAAAGTTTTGTATTGTCATTCCGTGGCTTGTCCACGGGATCCAGTCAATAGAAAGCATGAGCATATTAAATTTCTTAAATTAAAAGCTCGATTTTTCTCGCTTTTTTCTGGATCCCGTGAATAAATCACGGGATGACACTCTTAACTATAAGCTAATTCGTAGTTTATTTAAATCGCCATACAATAAAATTGTACTAATAATTGACAAACAATTGCTAAAATCTTTCTTGGGTTTATTCCGCTCTATTAACGCTAATTTAGGATAAGGTATAGATAGAAAGGTTAGAGATATAGGGTTTAAAGGTGATTCCAATGGATAGTTAAAAACACAATAAATTATAGTACAAGGTACCTCAATAACATGTAGAACACCTTCAAATTACAGAAGCATTTTCATTTAGTGGCTTTTAGATAAAAGGGGGTAGTGAATTATGTATATTGAAATCTTGTTTCAATATATAATTATATATACAATATTTAATTTAATTTTATAACATTTATATAATATAATATTATTTATATTATATATAATATTTATTAAAATATAAGATTTTAATTAGTTTTATTTAAATTTACCTCTAATACGTTTTTACTTAGTTTTAGATTTTATTACAATAATCACACACACACACACACACACACACATATATATATGAATTTATGTATGTATGTATGGCTATAAAGAGTGATTTTAATTTGCTAACCTCTGTTACATATTTAGTTGTATAATGTTTCCAATTGCCACATTATGTGTACAAAGATTTAATCCTATAAAAAAAAAGAGTTACAATTTTTTTAAATGCGAAATCCTGAAATATATCATTTCGACAATGTCCATGGGGAATCAAAACGCTTAGGTTAGGGAACAGATTGAACCTTAATTAACTGCGAAAGGCCCCCTTCTTTCTCTTTGCAAAGATTAAATTTTCCTTTTTATTCAATTTCGCTTCTGATCACGAAGACAAGACTCCTTTATAAGGTATCCCTTTTTTAAGAGAACTAATTTGAAGTTAAAGCTCGATCTCTGTTAATTAGAAAATCAAAAAATAAGATTTTTTTGTTTAACAATTTGTACAACTTCTCTCTCTCCCTCCCTCCCTCCCTCCCTCTCTCCCTCTCT
>CAJYCS010000050.1:0-38151 GCA_913697995.1 Stiretrus anchorago | reverse complement strand
TTAGTATTTTTTAGCTGGATCCCGTGAATAAATCACGGGATGACAGGGGAGAATGATCCACGCAACAAAGCCTACCGTGGCTTGACCACGGTATCTAGAAAAATAAATAAAAATACTAATTTTATTAGTATTTTTTAGCTGGATCCCGTGAATAAATCACGGGATGACAGGGGAGAATGATCCACGCAACAAAGCCTACCGTGGCTTGACCACGGTATCTAGAAAAATAAATAAAAATACTAATATTATTAGTATTTTTAACTAGACCCCGTGGATAAACCACAAGGTGACACAGTTTTTTTATTCACCCAAAGTATATAATTACTAAATGCAACCTATAACTAATTTGTTAATTAATTCATTGCGTAAAGCGGTTAAATTTGTACACAGAGATTTTTTAGAGCTTGAAATGCTTCAAAAAAATCCTATTAGAAATGAAGAGTTTTGTAAGCGATCTTATTTGAGATTAAAAACTTTATTATATGAAGAATTACAAAAACATACGAAATATTTATTTTTTCCTGAAGATCAATTTGATCCCAACAATAATTATGAAACTGTTTTTTTAGTCAATCCTATAGATAGTCCAAATAATTTTGCTAGAAGTCTTCCTTTTTTTGCTGTATCAATAACTTGTCTGAAGCAAAATCAAGATGGTCTAACACCTGTTTCTACTGTTATATATTTTCCGGTTCTTAATGAGGTATATTACGCTGAAAAGGGTAGAGGGGCTTGGGTAGAAAAAAATGATTTAGGCTCTAATCATAAAGGTCTAAGGTTAAGGGTTTCTGATAATGCTAATTTGGAAAATTGTCTAACAATTATTGAAGATTTAAAAAACAGTAACTTTCAAGAGGTTAATAACAGTAGAACTTTTGGTTCTTCGTGTTATGCAGCGATGCTTTTAGCATCAGGTAAGGCTGACTTAATATATTTACCATTATTAAATTTTACGCTATATTATTCTTTTGATCTTTTTATTAAAGAAGCAGGTGGTATAGTTGTAGCTTCTAGTGATAAATTTATATATTCAAATCATTACATTACTAGAGAATTAAAAGAATCTTAAGCAAAACATTATTTTAAATTTGCATTTTTAGCATTAAGATATAATAATTAAGCATGTTAATTGTATCTGTAAGTGTATTATGAAAAAGTTTGACATTGATTGTGATTTTGGAGGACAAAAGTCTAAATTTACCATTTATATAGGTACACCGCAAGATGGACATCACCCATTGCAGTTCCAATCAAAATGGTTATCAGATGAGAGAGGCGGTACTATTCCTGATGCTGTTATGGATGCAGTAAAACAGCTATATGATCTTTCGAAAAAAAATAATGTATCGTTTGAAGATTTGTGTGTTTATGCTCTTGGTACTGCTCAAGAAGCTCAAACCACAAGTAACGATGAAGATGAGACAGAAAGAGAGGATAATGATGATGAAGATAATAAAGCAGAACAAGCATAAATTATCAGCTTGTGGATACTCGGTGTCATCCCGTGGCAGCATTGCCCCCATGGATACCAAGTCATCTGAGCTACGCAAATGAAATGAGCGTGGCAATTCAGAAAAAATAATAACTATAGAGATTAAAATGAAACAATATAACGACTTATTTAAAATTATTCACTGTGAAGGTTACATATTTATTGCTAGTTTTGCATTAGTAAGCTTCTTACTTGCTTCTTTTAACGAGAAGCTCGGTTGTATGGGATTTATTGCTACTGCTTGGTGTATTTATTTTTTCCGTAATCCCGATCGTTTCGTACCGATAGGTAATGATTTGGTAATAAGCCCTGCGGACGGGGTAATTCAAGAAATCAAAGAAGCCTTACCACCAGCAGAGCTAGGACTTGGTGATGTTGAAATGATTAGAGTTAGTATTTTCCTAAATATCTTTAACGTGCATGTGAATAGAATTCCGGCAAATGGTAAAATTTTAGCATTGCATTATAATCCTGGAAAGTTCTTTAATGCTTCTCTTGATAAAGCAAGTGTTTATAACGAACGTCAATCTGTATTAATGGAAACAGAGCAGGGGCAAAAAATTGCTTTTGTTCAAATTGCAGGATTAATAGCAAGACGTATAGTTTGTGATCTAGAAGAAAGTAATGAAGTTAAAGCAGGCGAGCGATATGGTATAATTCGTTTCGGTAGTAGAGTTGATGTATATCTACCACTAAAAACAGCTTTATTAGTAAGTAAAGGACAAACTGCTATTGGTGGTGAAACTATTATTGCAGATTTTGGACGCAAAAAGACAGCTGAATTACAATTTGAGAGAAAGTAGAAGCAACCGTCATTGCGAAGAGTGGCAAAGCCTAGGGCGGAGGCAATCTCAGGAATTTTACTTATATGAGATTGCCGCACTCGCTCCGCTCGCTCGCAATGACGTTATAATATCATAAACCTTATTTTCTTGAGTACCCGCATTGTTAAAAATTCGTAAAACTATAATATCTAAGCCTGTACCTATAATAAAATTAATACCAAACTTTGTAACTCTGCTTGGCTTAGTAACTGGTATGAGTTCAGTAAAATTTGCATTAGATAGTAAATGGGAAATTGCTGTATATTGCATTATAGTAGCAGCAATTATTGATGGCATTGATGGAAGAATCGCAAGGATGCTAAATGCTACTAGCCCATTTGGTGCAGAACTTGATTCTTTATGTGATTTTGCTAATTTTGGTATAGCACCTGCTTATTTAATATATTTATGGTCTTTCCAGCAATATGAGTATAAAGTATTTTCTTCAGCAGTGATGTTACTATTTATAGTATGTATGGCTTTGCGTCTTGCTAGGTTTAATGTTGGTATTTATCAGCCAAAACAAGATAAAAAACCGGAGCATTTCTTTACAGGTGTACCTGCCCCTTGCGGTGCTTTACTTGCCTTAGTTCCTGTAATGATAGATTTTGAAATCGGTACATTATTGAATATAAATGTTCGTATTCATACTATAACAATTAATATATATTTAGCTATAATAGCTTTTCTGCTTGCTAGCAGACTTCCTACAATTTCAACAAAAAATCTAAGTATCAAGCCTGAATATTTATCGCTTGCAATGATTTTATTTGCTGTTGTTATTATAAATCTTATAATATATCCATGGTATGCACTGCCATTTATTGCAGTTATATATATTCTTTCTATCCCGTTTTGTTATTTCTTGAAACATAAATTTAATAACAATTAATTATGCTTGATGTATTAAAACAAAATATTCAAAAATATAAAAATCACCCATTTGCTAAATATATCCTCATTATAGCATTTATAGTAATAATTTACTCGGGTTATAAAATTTATGTTTGGGTAAATACAGAATCAACAGATAATGCTTATATTGATGCTGATATTTCGGATGTTAGTGCTGAAATTAATGGGGTTTTGACTAATTTATTAGTGACTAATAATACAAAAGTTAATAAAGGCGATCTAATTGGTGAAATCGATGATAGAGATTATAAAGCCAAGCTTGCAGCACTTGAGGCGTCTATTGGAGCTTCAGAAAAAAATATAGAGATTATTGATCAAAAAATATCTATAGGGCAGAATCAATTAGAACAGTCAGGCGAAAAACTAAAACTTGCCGCAACAAGTTTTAATATTGTTTCAACTGATTTTACTAGAGTACAAGAGTTAAATAAGGCAAAATTTGCCAGTATTAAAGCATTGGACGATTCTAAAAATGCTTATCAAAAAGCAAAAACCGATTACAAACAAGCACAGCTAGATATAGATATCTCTAAGCAAAACTTACAGCTACTTGGGCTTGAAAAAGCAGCAGAACAAGAAAAGCTAAAAGAGTTAGAAGCAAATAAAAAAATTATCTTACGGAGCTTGGAGAACACTAAACTTATTGCTGCGGTATCTGGTGTATTTGGTAATAGTAGTTTAGAAGTAGGAAATTATATAACACCCGGTAGAGCTTTATTCTCTATAGTACAAGATAATTCAATGTACATTCAGGCTAATTTTAAGGAAACACAAATTAAGAAATTTCAACCGGGTATGAAAGTAGAAATCCAATTTGATGCTATTCCTAAGAAAACATTTTATGGAAAAATCCGTAATATTTCCCCTGCTACCGGTTCTAAATTTACCTTAATCCCACCCGATAATGCCACCGGTAATTTTACTAAAATAGTGCAGCGTGTACCTGTTTTAATTGATTTTGATGCACCTGTTGCCAATCTCATCCCAGGTATGTCAGTAATCGTATCTATTAGAACTGACCAGAAAATATAATTTTTTAAGGAAAGTGTTGTCTAAGTTGAATTTTTATGCTATAAGGCAAAAAATTATACAACTATAAGTAGCTCGTATTAATATGCAAAGATATCTAGACCCAACAAATGATAGTTTGTTTAAAAAAATTTTTAGCGATATAGAACGCTTAAAAGAATTTATCAATAGTATACTTGATTTACCTGAAGGTTATAGAATAAAAGAAATAGAGTATATTCCAATAGAGCAGCTACCTCTGATAAATTTAGGAAAAAGAGTTATATTTGACCTAAAAGTAAAAGATGAAACCGGTAATTGGTATATAATCAAGATGCAAAAGAAGAATGAGTCAGATTATTTAAAACGAGCTCAATATTATTCTGCTCATGCTTATGTCAGTCAGCTTAAAAAAGGTCTACTTTACAAGAATTTATTACCCGTAGTTGTTATATCTTTAATTAAAGATAAGCTATTTAATGAGGAAGTACCGTATATTAGTTATCACAAAACAATAGAGGCAAGTAGCAAAAAGCAATATTTATACGACTTATCATATGTATTTATTGAACTTGGAAAATTTAATAAGGAAAAATTAGAGACAGTTGCAGATGAGTGGCTACATTTATTTAAATGTGCAGTAGAGGAAAAAGATATACCGGAAGATATCACTAGCGATAAAGTCAAAGAAGCTTATCATGTTATTGAGATGCATAATATGACTCATGAAGGCTATGATTTATATATTAGAACTAAACTTGCTGAGCAAACTGAAGAGATTACCTTAGAAGAACATTTTGAAAAAGGTAAAGCTGAAAGAAATATAGAAATAGCAAAAAATTTATTGATTGCAGGTGTAGACATACAAGTTATATCTACATCAACTGGATTACCAAAAGAAGAAATTGAAAAACTAAAAGCCAAAATCAATAATATTTAAACAATATCTATGTTATAATTCAGATTTCAATGATTGGAAAGGCGTTATTTGCCTTTTGTCTCCGCTATTTCTTTCTTTAATTTTATTACTAGGGTTTGTAATTTTTCAAATTCTTCCCTAGTAACATAATTACCTTTAAGTATTTTATCTTCAATCACGTCGCAACTTTTATCTTTTATATTATTTATTGCTTTATGGAAGATGCTGCTAGCACCTGTTGCTACTTTTAATAAATCATTTGTTTTCATTTTAAAATACCTCAAGTGATAGAGCATGTAAGCCATTTTGGAATTCGTCGGCAAGTAGGTTATTAATGGTACGATGATTGGCGACTAGGCTTTTGCCTTGTAAAATTTTTGCAGAGATTTTTATTTTAATATGGCTGTGAATTCCGTCATAATGACTAGCATGTTTATGACTTTCGTCTATTATTTCGCAAAAATGTGGTTTTAAGACACTTAAGCTTTTAGTTATCCTGTCTATTCTGCTCATATTTTTATTTTATTTATAGAAAAAATATCTTAGTATTTGTTAGAATATATAATTTTATTATCAAAATGGCAATGTCAGAATTAATCGCAGAATATAAAGTTTTACAAGCTGAAATGGATGAAGTAGGGAGGGGAGTATGTTTTGCCTGTAAATTATTGAATTATGATGAAATCGTATTCATCGAACCAAATAAGAATTTCATAATTCAGGATTTAGAAAAAATTATTGAAAATGTAAGCAAGGAGCTTAATATTACTATAAAGTTTAGAAAAACAAAAAAAGATGTCATATTATTTATATTAGATATTACCGATTCTGATCTAATTAAAAGTTTTGCCAGAAAGTTATATTTATCTTCCCAGCTATATATAAATGATGAGCAACCGGAAATCTATATAAATTGTTGTATTGCGAGTAGTGAGTTCCCAAAAGTAAGTGCTAATGCAGAAGAGATTGAGAAAATACTAAATATGTTACTTTCACAAAATAATAATTATTATTATCGTGAATATAACTCTGATGATCATAATTTAGAGAATATAAAAAAGTCTAATTTACAACTCAATTTGCTTAGACAAGCTTTAGCTAAAAAAACTATGCGATTTGCTTATCAGCCTATAATCGATCGCAAGACTTTGAAAGTACATTATTATGAATGTCTGCTTCGAATACCGGATGAGAATGGGGCTTATATTTCTGTCGGTCCTATAATTCCTATTGCTGAAAATAAAGGATTAATTTTTGTAATTGATCAAATCGTTTTACAGATGAGTATTTATGAGCTTGTAAACAATCCTAATTTAATGCTATCTGTTAATATTTCAAATATTGGCACAACCGATGAAGCTTTATGGGAGATAGCAGAAAGTTTATTAAAAACTTATGATGTTCGAGATCGTTTAATTGTCGAAATTACTGAAACTTCTTTTAACGAAAATTATGATAAAATAAATGTATTTATCAATAAGTTACGTAAGTTTGGTTGTAAATTTGCTTTAGACGATTTCGGCTCAGGCTTTACTTCCTTTAAACAACTTCAAAGCTTGCCTATTGATATTATAAAAATTGATGGCAAATATGTCCGTAGTATTACAAGCGATGTACAAAGTAGATATTTTGTTGAAAGGCTGATAAAAATCTCAGAAGATTTAAATATTGAAACAGTAGCTGAATTTGTCGAAAATGGCGAAATAGCTAAGTTTTTAATAGATCTAAAAGTAGGCGGCTTGCAAGGCAATTACTACTCCGAAGCAAAATTTGATAGGGCGGAGTAGGGTAGAGCCGTCTTGTATGTCATTCCCGCAAAAGCGGGAATCCAGGAAAATAAACATAAAAGCAGCAAGTTTTTAAAATTAAAAGCTCGATTTCTCTCGCTTTATGCTGGATTCCCGCTTTTGCGGGAATGACATAAAAAGTATAGTACTTGACAAAACCCCTAAAACCATATAAGCACAACTCAATTTTAAAAATTAACTTAAATGCTGTTACTTGAATTAAAAAAAACTAATCAAACTTTAGAAACTATACATTTTATTGGCATTGGCGGCGTTGGAATGAGCGGCATTGCTGAGATATTACATAATCTTGGTTATAAGGTGCAAGGTTCTGATTTATCAGAAAATTATAATACCAAACGTTTAGAAGCATATGGCATTAAAATATTTGTTGGTCATACACCACAAAATATTACAAATGTCTCATATGTTGTTGTTTCTTCGGCAATTAATCGAAATAATCCGGAAGTAAAAGAAGCTTTGGAGCGTAAAATCCCAATTATCAGACGTGCAGAAATGCTTGCTGAACTTATGAGGTTAAAATGCTCAGTAGCGGTATCTGGTTCGCATGGTAAGACTACTACCACTTCTTTAGTTGCTTGCTTATTTGAGGCAGCTGGTTTACACCCTACAGTCATTAATGGCGGTATTATTAATAATAGATCAACAAATGCTTATCTTGGTTCAAGTAATTATTTAATTGCTGAAGCAGATGAGTCAGATGCAACTTTTATCAGTATTCCATCGACTATTGCAATAATAACCAATATTGATCCGGAACATTTAGATTATTACAAAGATTTTGACACGCTAATTAATGCCTTTAGAAGTTTTATTACGAATTTACCTTTTTATGGCTTTGCCGTTTGCTGTATTGACCATAAAATAGTACGTGAGTTAGTGAATAATATTACCGAGCGGAAAGTTATCACTTATGGTATTGATTCCGATGATGCTCATATTACCGCATTTAATATTAGTACTGATATTACTTCATCTACCTTTGATGTAAAAATTAGTTTGCCAAATGTAAGTGGTGTTACAATTATAGAAAAAATTACTATTCCCACTCCAGGGAGGCATAATATTTTAAATAGCCTTGCTGCAATCAGTGTAGGGGTGGAGTTAGATTTCGGTATTAAGGCTATTAAAAACGGCTTTAATAGCTTTAAAGGAGTAAAAAGAAGATTTACTAAAGTAGCTGAATATAATCAAGCTTCGGTTATTGATGATTATGCTCATCACCCTGAAGAAATTAAGGCAACATTATCTACTGCTAAAAACATAGCAAACAAACAGCATGGTAAGGTTATTGCCATTTTCCAGCCGCATAGATATTCAAGAATGCAGCATTTATTTGATGATTTTATGCGTTGCTTTGATGATGCGGATTTACTTTATATTACGGATGTATATGCGGCAGGTGAAAGCCCTATAGAGGGTATTAGTGGACAGAGTTTAATTGATAACATTATTAAGCTCAAATATCATAATCAAGCGAATTTCTTAGCAAAATTAGATGATAGCTTAGAAGTTATAATGAATAAAGCCTCCCCTGGTGATATGATCATTATGATGGGAGCAGGTAATATTTCAAACTTTGCTAATGAATTACCGCAAAAATTTGGTAATTTGTCATGAACCTCCCTATAGTAAAAGGTGAGTATAGGAAAGACTATAACTTAAAGCATTTAACATGGTTTAAAGTAGGCGGTAATGCTGAAATATTCTTCAAACCTTTGGATAGTGAAGATTTAGCAAGCTTCTTAGTGCAAAATAAACAAAAATTACCCATAACTACCTTTGGTGCTGGCTCGAATATTATCATACGAGACGGAGGTATAGAGGGCGTCACTATAAAGCTTGGTCAAAATTTTAGCAATATCGATTTTACGGATGATGGTCATTTAATAGTCGGTAGTAGTTGCCTTAATTTTAGTTTAGCTAAATTTTGTCAGGTAAATGCTATTAGCGGCTTTGAATTTTTAGTCGGCATCCCTGGCACTATTGGTGGCGGTATTGCGATGAATGCCGGAGCTTATAGCTGTGAATTTAAAGATATTTTAGTTAGAATTGAAACAATTGACTTTGCAGGAAATTTTCGAACATTTACAAATGAAGAAATAGGCTTCAAATATCGTGGTAATAATTTGCCAAAAGATTTAATTATTCTCAAAGCCGTTTTTGAAATTACCAAAGGCAATAGTGAAGAAATACTAGCACGGATGAATGAAATAAATGCTGCAAGATCATCAACGCAACCAATTAAAGAGCGTACTGGCGGCAGTACTTTTGCAAATCCGGAAGGATTTAAATCGTGGCAACTTATTGACAAAGCAGGACTTAGAGGCTATAGAATAGGCGACGCTTCTATCTCAGAACTTCATTGTAACTTTATGATAAACAATGGAAATGCTACTGCTAAAGAATTAGAGGATCTAGGTGACTTCGTCCAACAGAAAGTATTCGAAGATAGTGGGATTAAATTAAATTGGGAAATAAAGCGAATCGGGAAAGTGTCATCCCGTGGCTTGACCACGGGATCCAGAGAAAAATTATAAAATAATTTTTTCATAAATATATTTCTATTATGTTGTTAAATTTACTGGATCCCGTGGTCAAGCCACGGGATGACAGAAGTGGAATGTATACACGCATTATTGTAAGGCGTTATTAAAAAAAAATAAAATATGCATAAATATCAAACACATTGGGTTGAAAGCTCAGAAATTAAAATATTAAGTGATAAAGGCAAGAAACATATAGCATTAGTAGCGGGTGGTATGTCTGCTGAACGTGAAGTATCGCTGATATCAGCGGAAGGAGTAGGCAAAGCTTTAATAGAAGCAGGATACAAAGTTACTTTTATAGATATGGGAGCTGATATTGCTGTTAAGCTGAATGAAATAAAGCCTGATATTGTTTTTAATTGTCTGCATGGCACATATGGTGAAGATGGTTGCCTGCCTGGACTTCTTAATATTATGCGAATTCCTTATACTCATAGCGGGGTTTTAGCCTCAAGCCTTGCTTTTGATAAGGTGCATTCTAGAAGCTGGTTTTTGACTAACAATATTAATATGGCAGAAAGTATTGTCATAAGTAAAGGTGATAATATTAAGACTGATCCTATAAAACGCCCTTACGTAATTAAGCCGTTTACGCAAGGATCAAGTATTGGTGTTGAGGTGATATTTGAGGAAGATGATTTTAACTTTGCTAATTATGATTTTCCTTATGGTGATGAGGTAATAATAGAGAAATATATAAAAGGGCGTGAATTACAAGTAGCAATATTAAACGGCAAAGCCTTGGGAGCTTTAGAAATTAAGCTATTAAAAAACCGTTTTTATGATTATGAAACTAAATATACTGAAGGATTTGCCGAACATCTATGTCCTGCTCCTTTGCCTACCGATATATATGATAAATTGCTTAAAGAGTCGGAAAAGATTTATAACACAATGAATTGTAAGGGGGCGGCTAGAGCTGAATTTATTTTAGAAGACGGCACAAATAAATTATACGCTTTAGAAATAAATACGCATCCTGGCATGACTCCTTTATCTATAGTTCCTGAAATAGCTGCTTATCATGGTATAGATTTTGTTAATTTAATTGAAGAAATTTTAAAGACGGCAAGCTTTGAATCATGAGAAAAAAAACAAGCTCAAATAAAAAAAATACAGCTAAAAAAAACAATAACATTTCATTGCGTCGAAAGTTAGGACTAATCTATAAGAAAACAATATTAATACTTAAAATCGTTTTAATTATCTTTATATGTTTGTTTGCTTTCACAAAATATTTTGCTTCGTTAAAAAGCTATTTAACAACAAATATATATCAAACAACTACAGAACTTGGCTTTAAACTTGAGAATGTAATAATTGAGGGACAACAAAATGTTGATGAACCTACAATATTAAAAGTTTTAAATGCTAAAAAAGGTAGTTCTATTTTTGCTCTTAATTTAGATGAAATTAGGAATAATTTAAAGAATAATAGATGGATTAAGGAAGTATATGTTTCAAGAAGATTACCAAGTACGATATATATAAAACTGTTTGAAAGAGAACCTATTGCTATTTGGCAGATCAATAACCAACTCTTCTTAATTGATGAAGAGGGTTATGAAATCAGTAAGAACATAGAGCCATTTCCTCATTTATTACATGTTGTAGGAGAGGGGGCAAATATATATGCTAGCAAGCTAGTAAATGAGCTACAAAAATATCCGGCATTAATAAATAAAACCTCATCTGCTATTAGATGCGGGGATAGAAGATGGGATTTAAATCTTAAGGGTGGAATAAATATTAAATTACCGGCAAAGAATTTTGAAGAAGCCTTAAAATATATAGATGCACTTAATAAAGCAAATAAACTATTTAATCAGAACTACAAACAGTTAGATTTGAGAGACAAGAATAAGTACTATATTGAGAAGTATTAATTAGATTCGTCATTGCGAGGAGGTGTTGTTGCGTAGATCAAAAAATGCCCTCGGTGTCATACCGTGGCTTGGGAACTAGATCCAGAAAATAATTAAAAATACTAATTTTATTAGTATTTTTAACTGGCTCTAGTTCATAAATCACAGGATGACAGGGGAGAGAATGATCACGCGGGCAATGCCTTGCGAGGAGATGCATAGCAGAGGGCGAAAGCAATCTCAGGACGTTTAACTTTATGAGATTGCCACGCTCCTTACAGTCGCTCGCAATGACGTTTTTGGAATTACAACAAACATAAAAAATGAAAGAGAAAATATCGAATTTTGTAGCACTTGATTTTGGCAGTAGTAAAATTGCTGCCATTGCTGCCTATATTAGTAAAAAAGGTGAGATTAAGGTAGCAAGCCAAAATTTACATCACTCTAAAGGCATAAAATCAGGGGTTATAACAGATTTAAAGAATGCTGAAAGTAGTATTGTTTCAGCAATTTATGCGTTAGAAAAAGATTGCAATAAAAATATCAAAAAAGTTATATTATCGTTATCAGGAGCTGCTACTAAATCTTATTATATAAATTATGCTATTAAAGTTAGCACAGCAACTATAACAGAGCAAGATATAAAAAAGCTTTTACAAAAAGCATTACAGGAATTTAAATTTAAGAATCAAGAAATTATACATTACTTTCCTCTTGAGTTTATTCTTGATAATAATAGGGTCGAAAACCCTGTAGGTATGTATGGAAGAGAGCTTGGTTGTGAATTACATATTATTGCAGCTGAGTCAAATATGCTATCAAATATTGTGCAGTGTTTTGCTAAATGCCATATTGAAGTTACAAATATTACTCTAGCCATTTATGCTTCTGCGATTAGCTGTCTTACAAATGATGAAAAAAACCTCGGTTCATTGATTATAGATATAGGTGATAAAACCACTTCTTTTGGTATTTTCTTTGCCGGTAAATTGATATATACAGGACACGTAAATATAGGTAGTTTTCATATTAGTTCTGATATTGCAAAAGTTTTCGGTACTGACCTTGCTACAGCTGAAAAATTAAAGATTTTATATGGTAATGCAATTTTATCCTCTTTTGATAAAGATAGTATTATTAATATGGAAGATTTTAACGTTGATGCTCACCATAGCCCTGCAGGAGCAGTAACGGTTTATAAACTTGCTGAAGTAATAAAAGCAAGAGCGGAAGAAATATTGTTAATGGTAAAGTCTGAATATGATAAGGCAATAAAAGGACAAATATCAGTGTACTGCACTGTTATTACTGGAGGCGGATCGCAGCTTAGAGGTTTAAAGGAGCTTTCAAGTAAGGTTTTTGAGAAACAAACTAGAATAGGTAAGCCAGAGCTTATTGATGGCTTTACTGAAGACTATAATCCCGCTGCTTATTCGGCAGTTATAGGTATGCTAAAAATTCACGCTCTAAAACAGCAAAAAGAATTTGCACATATGAAACTTGATGAAAATAGCAGCTGGATCAACAAAGTTTTCGATTGGCTAAGAGAGAATATTTAATTAAAGCTATAAGTTTATTTTATATTAACTTTTCATCTATTAATTTATTTAAATTACTTAATATTGTATTAATTCCAATAACTTCTTTATTAGTCAGATAGAGGTCTTGAGTGCTATATTTCATTGCACTAATATTTCTAAGTCAAACCACAGCGTTCTAACCTCTTCTTCCCAAGTTTCATCTAAATCTACTAGTAAATCAATTAAAGATTCTATATCGCTAATTAAGTTATTTAAATTTTTATTTTGGTTATAATTTTGTATAACTTTTTTTAACAACAATAATTGTCTTATTTGATATTCATTCGGCATTTATTACATTATATGAATCAAAATTTTTAATAATCTAATCGATGTTGTAAAGCTATTTTAGTATTAGTTGAGGTCATAATATATTACTTTGCATAAGTCCAAAATTTTCACCGATTCGTTTAACAAAATCTTTTTTTTCATCCTTATAAATTTCAAATAATTCTTCTAGTATTTTTACAAAATCTTTTTTCTGCTCTTTATTCATTAAATTTAACTCAGCCGCAATATTTTCCATAATTTGCACTGCATAATTCTGATCTATCATATCATCTACTACAAAATTCTAAAGATATAAGTATATCTACTACAATTTTTATTAAATGTTTATTTAATACTTGATTCATATTGTCAGATAAAAGAAAGAGTATTTAATTTTTAGGTCTGTGTTTAGAGCAGATTAATATATTACCTTTAACCTTGATAATAAATACTTTATCTCCTGATTTAGCTTTCTCGTTTGGTGCAAGGTAAGCATTCATAATAACCCCAGACCATTTTACTTGTCCAAGGTTTTCTTCTGAAATTACCTCACTATAAACTTCAGCTTCT
Organism: Stiretrus anchorago; assembly: GCA_913697995.1. Lineage (NCBI taxonomy): Eukaryota > Metazoa > Arthropoda > Insecta > Hemiptera > Pentatomidae > Stiretrus > Stiretrus anchorago. The sequence continues at coordinate 24,351 of CAJYCS010000050.1, read as the reverse complement.
TTACCTATCATATCGGAATAGTTTTCATTAGTGGTAGTTTTACTATATACATATTTTTTGAGAGGATAATATAATATACAAAACCATATGAGAGATATTAAACCAAAAAGCGTTATTTGATTGGTTAAGTTAATTAGAGGATAATGATAAATTATAAGAGCGTTTGACAATGCTCCAAATCCAAAAAATAAGAACCCAATATTTGGAATTGCAAAAAATTCTGCAATTATACAAATTACCCCGATTATTAACCAAATTTCAGTTAAGTACTCATTTATCATGAACATAAGTTTTTAAAAATAATATAACATCTGCGATATCTTGTGGTTTTGATATACCGGCAAAAGACATTTTAGTACCAGGAGCATAGCTACTTGGTTTATGTAAGAAAGCAAATAAACTATCATCATCCCAACTACCTCCAAGAGCTGATAGAGCAGGGGAATATTTATAATCGGATATGCTTGCCTTAGGACGACCTGCTACATCCCATAAATGAGGTCCTATCTTATTTGGACCATCTTTATCAAGAGAATGGCACATTAAGCATTTTTTAGCTATTTCACGACCATTATCAGCATTCGCTGTTTTCATCAATTCCGGTATATTGATTGGGGCTTGTGCTTGTGTAGTAGGTGCTTCTGAAACTTCCTGCACTGCAATACTATAACCTCGATGTTTTGGTTCTAAAACCGGTTTATATAATATATTTGCAATAAACCCAACCATCATGGCAATTAAACTTGCAAACAATATAGCTGCAACAATTTTATTTAGTTCTTTTCCAGACATTTATTTTTGTTTTTTATTAGAATTTATACTATAATTTAAATTACAAGAGAAGTTAATTAAACAAATAAAATAAAAAAATAAATGGTTGATTTAAAAAAATCAAGATTTCGAATAATATTAGATAAAATTAATAATAATTGGAATCGTTTTACAGAAAGCAAAATCGGTAAAATATTACTTAGTAATTCTTTAAATTATGCTATTTCATTAACAGGGGCAGCAATTGCGGTTTCAGGGCTTTTTACACCTGTGTCGCCTATAGTTATAACAGTAGTTGCTATTACTGCGGTAGGTGTAGGAATTCAGGCCATAAATGAAACTGTTAAAATACGAAATTTACGTAAACTTCATAAAGAAAATAATTTATTAGTACAAAATAGAAATGCTAAAGCCCAGCAAGATTATATATTATCGTTAGAACCTAGGTTAAAAGATAGTCTAAAAAGTGAATTATTTACACCACCTAAAAAAGAAAAAGATTTTAATAGTGATAAGTATAAAGTAACCAGCAAAAATCTTAAAAGTATTGGTATAGTACTTACAAATAATGTAGCTGGTATAACTTCTGCTATATCTACTGCTATTGTTCAAGGAGCAAGCGGAAATGTACTTGGGGTTTTAAGAACTACAGGTTATGGCATATTAACTTCTGTTTCGTTAATTACTGGGGGGCTTAGCGAAAAAGAAAAAAATAGAATAAGAACAATATTCAAGTTAAATATAAATGAAGAATGTAAAAAGCACGACACGCCAGATTATAAAAATTTAGATCAACTAGAAAAATATACTAAAGAACAAATTCTGCAAACAGCAGTGTTAAAGAAGCTAATCACCGATAAGAATTATTGGAAGATGAAAGATAATGACAAGAGAGAGAAATTTCATGAAATAAGAAATAATGGGTTTAATGATTTTTGTAATAAAAATAAAGTATCATTAAATATTGAAAAAGAAAGTTATGCCAAAGATATTGGAAGAGTAATGAATCCATTCTATGAGAAGCCTAATAAAGCTCAAGAATATAGTAACTTAGCAAATGTTATGAATAAAAGAAGAAGATCTGCTATATCTCGCTAGCAGTAACAAATTTATGTGAGGTATTATCACTAAATATTCGTTGTAATAATTCGTTATTAAGAGCATGACTAGTTTTATAGCCATTAATTGAGCTTACAATGCTATTACCAGAAGTATATAGATCGCCAAATAGGTCTAATAATTTATGACGCACAAATTCATCTTGATAACGTAATCCATCAGGATTTAAGACTTTATCTTGATCATCTATAGCTATTGTATTCTCAAATGAAACACCTAGAGCAAGCCCCTTACTCTGTAAATAGTCACCATCTTTTGTAAAGCCAAAAGTACGAGCATCAGCAATATTATTATTAAAAGATTCTTGCTTTGAAAAGACTAAATTTTGTCTTCCTATAGCTTTACTATTAAAATCAATAGTCAAATCTATTTTCATATGATCAGAAGGTGTACAAGTTAACTCGCAATCTTTATGAGTAGCTGTTACTTCTTTCAGAATTTTTAAATATTTTTTAGGAGCATTTTGTAGCTTTTTCCCAGCACACTCAATCATAAAGACAAAAGGTTTGCTACTGCCATCCATTATAGGAACTTCAGGACCATCTATTTTGATAACAGCATTATCAATTCCGCATCCCCATAATGCAGCCATTATATGTTCAATTGTTGAGACTTGTATTTTGTTGCTATTGCTTATAGTAGTAGAGAGTAAAGTGTCAGAAACGTTAAAATATTTTGCTTCAATATAATTATTTTCTGAAGATATGTCGGTTCTTATGAAGATAATACCAGTATTTTCTTTAGCAGGTTCAATAGTTAACTGAGTACGTTTCCCAGAATGAACACCTATTCCGTAACAGCTTACGGGCTTTGATAATGTAATTTGCTGCATTTAAAATACTAATAACATATATTTAAAATATTAATATTCAATGCTGAATGGTGCAAGGGATATTATATTACAAATTATTACATATTCAAATTATACATCTTAAGGGTACGGCAAGGAATTTGTCAGAAAAACTGATTATTTCATTGCCGTTATAAAGTATAATGCCATGCATAATTCGTGAGGTTAGTGCTTCGGATAAATCTTTCAGTCCTGCAAAATGTTGACTTTGAATAGTTTCTGTACTTTTACACTCTAAACCACAAAATATATCACCTTTATGTAAAAGAAAATCAACTGCTTTACTAATGTAGACTTACCAACTTGCCTAGCTCCAATGATAAGAACGGCAGAAAAATCGTTTAAAGATTGTTTTACAAATGATGTTATATGTCTATTTATCATGTTGTAAATTATAACATGTCAATGCTATTATTTGCAATAATTATTTTTTATAACCCTTAACCAAGCATCCCAGTCACGTTTGCCTAGATCTTCTTCAAACGATAATAAATCTTTTACAGTTTGTTTACATGTTTCTTCGGAGGGTATTATAAGATTTTGTTTGTTAGCTGAATTTAGTAAACATTGTGTTTTGCAAGCTTGCTCTAAATGATAAGCATAAAACATAGCTTCATGTATTGTTTTCCCGCAAGTAATAGCACCATGATTACGAAGCAACATCACATAATTTTGTTTGAGGTCATTAACTAACCTATCACTTTGCTTTTCAGCATCTAATATCAAAGAATTATATTCATGATAAGAAATTCTGTTGTAAAAATGTAACGCCCATTGGCTGATCGGCAGTAATCCGCATTTTAAAGCAGAGACTGCAATACTTGCCGGAGTATGGTAATGGAAAATAGCTGAAATATCAGGACGTGTTTGATAAATACTCCCATGAATAAAGTAGCCAGTCTTATTATATTGATATTCCTCTCCTTCTAGAATTTTTCCATCTAAACTAACTTTTAGGAGATTATGTTCTGTTACTTCTTCAAACCTAAGTCCGAAAGGGTAAATATAATAAAAATCAGCATCTTTAGGTCTTGCAGATAGATGGGTATAAGTATGGTCATCCATCGACAAATATGCCATTATTTTATAGGCAGCTGCTAAGTTGTATTTTACGTTAGTCATGAGTCAAGATAGTTTTATTGTGTGGTTCGAGAATCGTCATTAATGTTGTCTAGTTGCTTGTCCGGCTTTCTTGCATGGCTCCGATGTCATGCTTGCTTGCGTGGATCGAAAAGTACCTTCGGTGTCATACCGTGGCTTGACCACGGCATCCAGAAAATAATAAAAAATACTAATAATGTTAGTATTTTAGCTGGACCCCGTGGACAAGCCACGGGGTGACAGGGGGAAATGATCCATGCGAGCAATGTTGCCACGGCATGACACAGAGGATATTTATAAAAAAGGTATATATATATTTTCTCTTTCCATATCTATAACCGCTCCTTTAGGAGTTTGTAAACATTCTTGTAAATGTTTTTTATTTAAATATGGTGCTAAATTATAATTCAATATATAGCATTGTAGATTATCTTTTTTATTACTAAAATTAAATGTAACTTCATTTCCTTGCTCTAACGATTTTTTAATATTTATTGCTTGCTCTATGAAATTCTTTTGTTCTAAACTTAAGTGGTTGATTCTTAGGATATTTTTTATTACTGAAAATGAAAAAACAGCAAATAATAGCATAAGAACACATAATTCTTTTCTACTCTGTTTTTCATTTAAGAAAATACTACTTTTTACATATGCAGCAGCAATCATACCTATGCCTAGAACGTAACAACCAAGATATCGAAGTAACGAGGCTCCTCTAATTGCTTCTTCATAGCTAAAAGTAAAGAAATATAGATATAGTCGCCATAAAGCAAAAATTATACCGCAAATAAATGTAGCTATTAGAAAAAATTTATATTCTGCTAACAGTTTCGGTTTATATTTACGAATTCCATACCAAGCAATAAAACAAATAGTATATACAACTAAACTTCCTTCTTTTACTAAAAATTTTAAAAGAAACTTACCATAATTTAGTAATAATAATTTATGCTGTTCATTAAAATTTTCTACAATATATATTAAATTACTAAAACTATGCTCTTTTCTATCTAAGAAATCGTGAGTATTCCTAAAATAATCCATTAAGATAAAATTGCATAATATTGGTAAAGTTAATAAAATTACATAGGTAATATAATCATGTGATGTTTTAGGTTTTTTATCAAAAAATGTATAATGTAATATAAGAATTATCGAAGCAAAACTTGCTAGCCACGCTCCAATTTCTCTAAACAAAGGAAGCAATATAGCAATAGGTATAATCAGCTTTAAGGCTTTTTTCTTATCTTCTTCAAGGATATAAATAGCAAGGATAGCCCCGAACATTAGCCCTATAGTACTATCATTATATATAGAGCGAAGCCCTGTTGTATATAGTACTACTGCACAAAGTATGGCAGAAAATAGTAAACCGGTTTGCCAAATTTTCTTATTGTAGGCTAAAGGAGCTAAGAACATTAAATGTAGTAAGAAATGAGCAAATAGCACATTTCCGTCCGAGTAACCTGAAAGCGTTAACATAAAATAATGATAAACAGCGGCACCTCTCGGATAATGTGCATGCGTAGAAATAATAGAGGTAAATGAAGTTTGGCTTTCAAAAACTCCTGAATATAATAGTTCTTTAGTAAATATTCCCCAATGAGAAAAATCATCATAAGCATGCAGTGATGCTTCTCTGGTGTAGAGAAAAAAAGCAAAGATTACTAAAGTAAAAAAGAGAGATTCATAAGAAAATCTATGCCGATTTTTCAAATAAAACGAGTATACTAATAATATACCGATGAAGTAAAGCAAATAGGTAGCAGCCATTAACAGATTTAGTATAGCACAGTAATATAGAATCGTAACTAATATGCTAATTGTTATAGGTATCGCATGGTTTAATTTTACTTTGAAATATTTTGAGAAAAAGCATGAAAAGCCAAGAAAACTTAATATTGGTATAATAATCATTTTATTTCTAGCATTAATTGTAATTTAGATGTCATATAATAAAGATCAAAAGTTTAAATGTAAACTTTTCTATTGTTTTTAGCGTACAATTGACTATATTTAATAGACATTAGTAATTTATTTTAATAAAGAATAATTATTTATATGGCAACAACAGATACCTCCAAGCGTAGTGATAAATTACGGAAAAGCTTAGAAAAAACTTTGTCCTCTTCTAACGCTGGTAAATTAATTAATAGTGCAATTAAAGATTTGTCCTCTTCAAATGGGTTAAGTTTTAAAACAATCTTACTTGGAGCAAAATTTGCTTTAACTAATCCTGTAAATACTTATAACCTTGTTAAACTTGCAAGATCTTCTGATACGTATCTTGATCCGGAATTTCAAAAATCACTTCTCGAGGAAAAGCCAATATGGGAGTTTTTAAAAAAGAATGCCAGTAATTTACCTGAAATAGGACAAATACTTGCTAAAGCTGGATTTAAAGAATTTCAAGAAGGTAATTTTTTAGATCAGAAAGGCTTGGATATATTAAAAGAAAGTTTTAAAAATGACAAGGTGCTTGATCAGCTTAAAGAAGTTGCAATTGAAGTAAAGAAAGAAGAACCTGATTGGACCAAAGTAGCTTCTAACACCTTAGATATGCTTACTAAAGATAAAAACTTTGAAAAGTTTTTTAATGAAAAAGGAAAGGATATTGCAAGCTATATAAAAATCGGGGCAACTGAAATATTACCAGGCGATTATATCAAAAGTTTTGATGACATATTACAAAAACCGGAAAGTAACCAAAGCTGCAGAAGTGCAAAAAATCTTTGATAAAAATCCTGCTTTAAAGCAAGAAGTTGCTGAAAATATAGATAGCTTCACTTCTTTAAAGGAATTTAATAAGCTAAGTCCTGAAAAACAGACAGTACTAAATAGCTTTGTAGCAGATGCTAGACAGCAAGCTAAACCTGAATTAAAAGAGTATTTTGAGAGTTATAGAATTGACCCCGAAGTTTTAAGTACTCTACCTAGCTTGCTAAACCAAATCCCCAAAATGAAAGAAGTGTTTGATACTCTTAATGATCCAAAGCAAGGAGTAATGATAGCTATTGAAAAAACTTTAGAAATGACTAAAGACAATAAAGAATTAAGAGATTTTTTTGCCAATAATAAAGAATTTTTACCAAATGCAGCTTTAGGCATTATTGAAAATAATCCTGATTTGCAAAAAATGACCAAAGACTATAATTTTGATAAACAAATGCTTAATATAGTCGGCGAAATGATTTCAAAGCCTGAAATGGCACATGATATTATGTTAGATGTAAATAAAGGCGATTATATGAGCGTGACAAATAGTTTAATCTCAGCTCTTAATGATCCATCGTTTAAGTTAAAAGACACGTTAGTGCAACAAAGTAAAGATGGCTTATTTGATAATTTATTTAAAGGTATAGTTGATGTAGATGCAAAAGGTAGCGGTGATATTAAAAAACAGCTTGAAAATTATGGTCTACAAACAGAAGATGTTATAAAGCTTAGCAAAGTGATGCCTTTATTGCTTGATAAGCCTGAGTCATTACAAAAAGTTTTTGGTAGTTTTATTAAAGGTGACTATACGGGAATTGCAAAAGAGCTATTTACTTTAACGAAAGACAATCCTGAAATTCAGCAATATTTAAATGATAATAAAGGAATATTCGCAAAAGTAGGAGTTAAGGTAGGGTTAGACTATGTAACTCAAGCAGTAACAAATATGTTTAGTGGTGTAACACAACCGGTAGAAGATAAAATTACAGATAAAAATATCCTTATTGATCAAGCAGTTGATAAAATATTTTTACAAGCCAAATCAGAAAGTAAGCAAAACTTGCCTAATAAAAAAGAATTTGCTAACGAAGTAAAAACATTATGTAAAGAAAATCCAGAACTTGAAAATTATATTGTAGAAAAATTAAGTTCAAAACCTATTAGTAGTGTAGGCGATGTTTCTACTCCTAAAACAAATCAATACAAACATGCTTCAGATTATACAAATTCTCCTTTGCAAGTTCTAAATTCTTTATATGAAAATTTAGTAAATAAACAAGATATAAAGGCAGGACTATTAGCAAATATGCTAAGTGAACAAGTTTCACAAAAGCTATTTGATAAAGGAGATAATAGGGGAGAAGATTTTCATATGATTAATCAGACCTTAAAACAAGTAATTTCTGAGCATATTAAAGAAAATCCAAACATTGTAGATCATTTTTCAAAACCTAAAAATCAAGAAAAGCTAATAAACAATATTGCAAATACTTTAAACGCTAAATCTAAATATACGTGGGCTGGTCTTGCTACTGGTGGGATTTATCTCCCAAAAGAGATTTTCAATAACGAATTAAAAGCTGAATTTAAAAATAATTTTCATTCAAATACTTTAGCTGAAGCAAAGAATATGACTTCAAATTTAAGTGAACAAATAGTTATAAACACTAGTCATAAATTAAGTCCTCCCTCCAATACTCCTATTATACATAATAAAAATACGCAAGAAAAACAAAGATAATAATATCTATATAATACTTGACTAATATACTAGGATATTTTATTGTAATGCCAATATTTATTGGTAAATAATCCTATGATGCTAACGACAAAAGGTAGGTATGCCGTAATGGCGATATTAGAGATGGCTTCAAATGTAGGCGATGAGCCTATAAGTTTGAATGAAATTTCTTTAAAACAAAATATATCACTTAATTATTTAGAGCAAATATTTTCTAAACTTAAAAAAGCCAATTTAGTTAAGGCTATTAGAGGACCAAACGGAGGATATATTTTAATAGGAAAATTAGAAGAAATAAAAATTTCTAATATTATGGATGCCGTAAATGAGAACTTCATAATAACCGGCTGTTATAAAAAGTCGATAAAAAATTGTGCATCGAATACAATGAAATGTAATTCGCATAAATTATGGAAAGGGCTTGGTAAGCATATCAGAGATTATTTTGAAAATATTTCAGTTAAAGATGCTTTAAACCTGAATTTAAATATATGATATATTTAGATCATAACTCTACTACTCCTATTGTACCAAAGGTTAAGGAATATGTAATAAGCTTGATGGATAAGGAGTTTAACGCTTCATCAATACACAGATCAGGAGTATTTGCTAGAAATATTGTAGAAGAGGCACGTTTTCAATTAGCTACAGCACTCGGTATCTCGCTATTTTCTAGAGAATATGATATTACTTTTACTTCTTCAGGAACTGAAAGTAATAATTTAATAATGAAAAATTTTTATGATGGTGATATTTTCATTTCTGCTATTGAACATTTATCGATCTATAACCATATAAAGTACGCTCCAAATATTAAGTTAATAAGAGTTGATAAGCAGGGGATAGTTGATCTTGAGCATTTAGAGGAGCTATTAGCCCAAAGTACGACTTCTAAGAAGTTAGTGTCCGTAATGATGGCTAATAATGAAAGCGGAGTGCTACAAGATTTAGCTAAAATAAGTGAGATAGCTAAAAAATATGATGCAAGATTTCATAGCGATTTAGTACAAAGTTTTGGTAAAATACCAACAAATATCAAAGAGTTAGGGTTAGATTTTGCTACAATTTCAGGGCATAAAATAGGAGGTGGACTAGGTGGTGCTGCTTTAATCTCTACTTCTCGCTTTCCGCTTACTCCAATAATTATAGGAGGTGGACAGGAAAAGTCAGTACGTTCAGGCACTGAAAATGTTTTAGCAATTGCAGGATTCGGCTTAGCAGCTGAATTAATGAAAGAAAATATCGTAGAAAACCAGCTAAAACTCAAAAGCTTACAAGAAGCTTTAGAGAAAAAATTAAAGAAATACCAAAGCATAAATATTATTAGTGAGGGTGCAAAGAGATTACCTAATACTACCTTGTTTACTGTATCCGGTACAGACGCTCAGACAAAACTGATCGGTTTTGATTTGCGTTATATTTGTGTTAGCTCCGGTTCTGCCTGCTCATCAGGTAAAATATCTAAATCGCATGTGCTAACTAATATGGGGCTAGATGAAGAAGAAGTAAAATCATCTATTAGGGTATCGTTTGGGCATAATAACACAATTGATGATATAAAGGCATTTATGATGGCTTTTAAAGAAGTGTACAATGTTGCATAGCGTCATTGCGAGGAAATTATGAAATAATTGACGAAGCAATCTCAGGAGTTAAGCTTATTATTTCATGAGATTGCAACAAAGCTTCGCTCCTCGCAATGATGATTAAAAAGCCACGGGATGACACAAAGATAAAAAACAAATTTTTAATACTCACAATTATATGAACACACAATTAAACAATTTAATCCTCCCAATATATATGGATTATCAGGCAACGACTCCGTTAGATCCACGTGTGATGGAAGCGATGCTGCCATATTTTACTACCAAGTTTGGCAATCCTCATTCACGTAGTCATTCTTTTGGTTGGGAAGCTGAAAACGCTGTAGAAGAAGCAAGAGGTGATATTGCAAAGCTAATAGGGGCTGAGGCTAAGGAAATAATCTTTACATCCGGTGCAACTGAGTCTAATAACCTTGCTATAAAAGGTATAGCAAAATTCTATGGCAATAAAAAGAACCATATTATTACAGTAGTTAGTGAACATAAATGTGTCCTTGATGCTTGCAGGCATTTAGAGCAGGAAGGGGTAAAAGTCACCTACTTACCAATCAAACCTAACGGAATAATCGATTTAGAGGTTTTAAAAAATGCTATAACCGATCAGACTATGCTTGTATCAGTTATGGCTGTGAATAACGAAATAGGTGTGATTCAGCCCTTAAAGGAAATTGGAAAAATTTGTCGTGAGAAAGGTGTTTTCTTTCATTCTGATATTGCTCAAGGGTTTGGTAAAGTTCCAATTGATGTTAATGAGTGCAATATTGACCTTGCAAGTATCTCAGGGCATAAAATTTATGGTCCAAAAGGTATAGGTGCTTTGTATGTTAGAAAAAAACCTCGTGTGCGTATCACTCCGCTAATAAATGGTGGTGGTCAAGAGCGTGGTATGCGTTCTGGTACGCTGCCAACACCCTTAATAGTAGGGCTTGGCACGGCTGCTAATATTGCTTATAATGAGATGGAAAAAGATACCAAGCATGTAAATCAATTATTTGATAAGTTTTTAGGTGCTATAAACAGTCAAATTTCGGAAGTTTACCTAAATGGTGATAAAGATCAAAGGTATAAAGGAAATTTAAACTTAATCTTTGCAGGTGTTGAAGGAGAATCAATTATCCTTGCCATTAAAGATTTAGCGGTTTCTTCTGGTTCGGCTTGTACTTCAGCCTCGCTTGAACCATCTTACGTGTTACGTTCTATGGGAGTTGATGAGGAACTTGCTCATACTTCGATTAGATTCGGCATAGGTAGGTTCACTACTGAACAGGAAATAGATTATGCAGTAAAGTTAATATGCTCAAAAATCAATAAGCTACGGGACTTAAGCCCGCTTTGGGAAATGATGCAAGAGGGGATTGATCTAAAGAAAATTAAATGGGCTACGCACTAATGCTGTCATCCCGTGGCTTGTCCACGGGATCCAGAAAAACAACTAGAAAATCAATATCCTCGGTATTCAAAAAATAATAAAAAATACTAATTTTATTAGTATTTTTAACTGGATCCCGTGAATAAATCACGGGATGACAGGAGGGAGAATGATCCACGCAACAATACCGCCACGGGATGACAGACGAATGTCTCCTCGCAATGACGTTGAAACAATTAAAACTAAAATTTTAGAGAATAACAATGGCTTATAGCAAAAAAGTAATAGATCATTATGAGAATCCCCGTAATGTGGGGTCGCTTGATAAAGAGAAGAAAAACGTTGGTACGGGACTCGTTGGTGCACCTGCTTGCGGTGACGTTATGAAGCTACAAATCGAAGTTGATGATAATGGGATTATTACGGACGCAAAATTTAAAACATTTGGTTGTGGTTCAGCTATTGCCTCAAGTTCTTTAGTAACAGAATGGGTAAAAGGTAGATCAATAGACGATGCTGAAGAGATTAAAAACACTGAAATAGCAAAAGAATTATCATTGCCGCCGGTAAAACTTCATTGTTCACTCCTTGCTGAAGATGCTATAAAAGCAGCTATAGCTGATTACAAGCTTAAAAAAGAAAATAAAAAAGACTCTTAACATATGAAGAAAAGCGTTATTTCATTAACTGACTCGGCTGCAAAACAAGTGCAGTTGCTGATAGAAAAACGTAATAAACCTACATATGGAATTAGGGTGGGGGTTAAGTCAGGCGGTTGTGCCGGTCAAACTTATTATGTTGAATATGCCGATAATAAAAACAAATTTGATGAAGTAGTCGAAGAAAAAGGCGTGCGAATTCTAATCGATCCAAAAGCATTAATGTATATATTAGGCTCTGAAATGGATTATGTAGAAACGAAATTCAAATCCCAATTCACTTTCACCAATCCTAACGAAAAAGCTAATTGCGGCTGTGGTAAGTCTTTTAGCGTCTAGCATCTCAAGCTACATTATTTTTAGTTTCAAAAATTTCTTTATTTTCTATTAAAAAATTAGTAAGCTTCTAAAACTGTTCAAAATATAACCCATTTGATACTATGTTTTGTGGTTTTTAATAAATTAATTTAGGAGTAACTAATGAAAACAAAAATTGAAAAATTACAAAAATTACCAGTACCAAAACATATCGATATCATGGAGGAAAATTATTTATCACTAGAATTTATAATTTTACAGACATTCAACCCACAAAAATTCTTTGTTGAAAATTTGGATAGCAATTTTGCCATAGAAAAATCTAATAATGCGTTCAACGAGATTGCTTTATTAAATGAAGACATGCCTGCGATGGGTGAAGTTCCTAAACTACTTACTGTGGATCAAATCTAAAAATAATATATATAATACTATCGGCTTTTAGCCGATAGTAACCCAGCTACTTCCACGTAGCAAGTCCTTTAGCGTGTAATAGTTTTACGTAAAGCTAGCACTGTAATAGTCAGTATTATAAGTAAGAAAGTGAAGAAGCTAAATGTTACCCATAATGATTTGAAGTTTTGCCATAGTAGCATACTGAAGAAAGGCGTGCTTGAGGATAATATAATACCACCAAGTGAGTGGGATAAGCTATAAAGCCTCATTCTAAAAGCTGTTTTAAATAAAGACTGGACGATAATTTGTAATGGAACAGCATAAAATGCGGCAAGCCCAATTAGTATAATAGAACATATAACAGTAAATATTTGCTGATATAGTAAAGTTTGCATAGTAAAAGCTGTGACAAGACTAAGTAGCAAGGCAAATATAATTTGTTTTAAAGGATTTATTTTATCAGCAAGCATTCCTGCGAAAATAGCCGCTATCCCGTAAGTAATAATTAGGCTTATGTTCATAAACTCAGTTTCTATAGGGTTTATAAAAGCTATTTTTGCTAAAAATACTCCTAAGAAATATACTAAAAAATGGTATATACCGCCGATTGTACCATTTATTAGTAGTGCCAAAATAAAAGACTTTTTAGAGTTTTTTAGAGATTGAAAGATAGGAATATTATCAGATTGTTTATTTTTGTTATGTAAAAACTCTCTACTTTCCTCAAAATAGCTTCTCATCAAAATCGCAAATAATCCAAATGTAGCACCTACAAAAAAGTTAATCCGCCACAAATAATAAATATTAAGGTTAGTCGCACAATAATAAGCGATAGCAGCAAGTAATGCTCCTATTTGAGTGCAGCTTGCAACTATTCCTAGCCCTAAATTCTTTCGATTGTTTTTTGTCTTTTCTGCTACATAAACTTTTATACCGTCAACTTCACCAGCTAAACTTGCAAGAAAAATCATCCGGCAAAATGTAAGCATAATTGTAGCAAGAATACCTATTTTATCAAAGGAAGGGGTAACAGCGATTAGCAAGGTAGAAATGCTGCTGATAAACATCGATATTTTGATGGATTTAGTGCGTCCGTACTTATCTCCTATATAGCCGAAAATTATAGAGCCTAAAGGACGGATCACAACAGTCGCACTAAGTAATGCAAAAAAGCCAAGTAGCTGTGTTTCATGCGTACTTCTAGGTAAAAAATTTTGTGCTAAAATGTGAGCTGATAAGCCAAATAATGCATAATCGTAGTAACGAATTATAGATACAAAAAACGCAATCAAAAAAGCTGAATGGGACATAGTGGTATTTTTTATTAACATAGTGGTATTTTTTATTATTTTTCTGGATCCCGTGAACAAGTCACGGGATGACACCGAGGTGCTTTCGCAAGAATGGCATTATGCACAAAATAAACTTTTTTTTATAGACAGTGATAGTATCATATGATACTATCATATCATGAATAACAAACCACCTTTTCAAATAACTAATAAAATCTTGGAATTATTACAAGATATTTCTTATGAGCTAGGTATTTTAGTAGGCAGTAAGCTTTACCATGCACCTATAAAGCTTAGAAAAAATAATCAAATCAAAACCCTTCAATCATCTTTAGCAATTGAGGGTAATACCTTAAGTATAGAGCAAGTCACTGATTTAATAAATGGTAAAAGAGTACTTGCACCTGAAAAAGATATTTTAGAAGTAAAGAATGCTATAGAGTTATATGATAATCTTGCAATATTTAATCCTTTTGAAATTGACTCATTGTTAAAGGCTCATAAAATATTAATGCAAGGATTAATAACAGATAATGGATATTGGCGTAAAGGGAATGCCGGAATATTTAAAGGTACTGAATTAGTGCATTTTGCTCCACCTCCTAGTCGTATACCTATATTAATGCAGGATTTATTTGAGTTCACAACGCAAGATAGTAATACTTCTTTAATAATCAAAGCTTGTATATTTCATTATGAGTTTGAATTTATTCATCCTTTTTCTGATGGTAACGGGCGGATAGGAAGATTATGGCAACAACTATTATTAATGCAAAATAATAGAATTTTTGAATATATTTCAGTTGAAAGTTTAATAAGAAATAATCAAAGTAAGTATTATAGTGTTTTAAGTAAGTGTGATAAGCTTGGAGAGTCTACCTTATTTATTGAGTTCATGCTTGATCAAATCCTTGCAGCATTAAAATTATATAGTAATAATATAATATATGAGGCTAATTCACCACTATCAAGAATCGAGTTTACTAAGACTGCTCTAACAAATAAATGGTTTACTAGAAAAGATTATATTGCAGTGCATAAAAATATTTCCACAGCCACAGCAAGTAGAGATTTAGCATATGGTTTAGAGCAGGGAATTTTGATGAGTAAGGGAGAAAAGAATCAAACTTATTATAAATTTAAGGAAGTATTGTGATGTGGTTTGGTTTTTATCGTCATTGCGAGGAGATGCAACGCATCGACGCGGCAATCTCATAAAACAGTACGATATTCCTAAGATTGCCACGCTCCTTGCAGTCGCTCGCAATGACGTTTTCAAGCTACACAATAAAATTCAAACAGGGATCAATATGAAAAAATTTATGAAATACTTATTTTTTGCTTTTCTATATATAGCAGTAACGATAATAGTTGCCTATATGATTTTGGCACAAACGATTCCAGATGATGGGCAGTGTCACATGGTAGATAGACCGCTTGTTATTCATTATATTTTAGCTGCTGTTATTACTGCTTTACCAACATTAGTTTTAATATATAGTAAGAAAAAAAAGAAAAAATAATATGATTGGTAAATTAAGCGGTAGAGTCGACTCAAGCTATGATGATTACGTTATAATCGATGTAAGCGGAGTAGGGTATAGGGTTTTTGCTTCCGCTAAAACTTTAAGCAAACTTTCAGAGGGGGAATCCTATAAACTATTTATTGAAACCCATGTTAGAGAAGATCATATTAATTTATACGGCTTTTTGAGTTTAGAAGAAAAGAGCTTTTTTAACTTGCTGCAATCTGTAAACGGTATAGGAACAAGGATGGCTTTGTCTATTTTGTCAGCCCTTACGCCTACTGATATACAAATTGCTATAAATAATGAAGATAAGAATATTTTTAAAGCGATCTCAGGAGTAGGAGCTAAACTAGCCGAGCGTATAGTACGAGAATTAAGCGATAAAGTGGCAAAAATATCAAGCTCATCTGCTGCTATTAAAGATAGTTTAAACATTAAAGGCATTACACCAGTAGCTAGCAGCGAAGTAATAAAAGCCTTAATAAATATGGGCTTTTCAAGGTTTGAAGCACAAAACGCTGTACAAGAAATTATCACCAAAAATCCAGAAATCTCCATCGATGAACTAATCAGAACCGCACTAAAGAATCGTAATTCTAACTTTTAGTTGATAAAACATAATTAACTTAGTATTTATTATAAAAAATTTTATTAAAGTTAAGTTAATTTATGTTAAGTTTAAAAGAATTTTTACAAAATATAAAAGCTGATAAAGCACTAAAATATTTGGAAAAAAACCTGATACTTTAAATATAAAGGATACTGATCTTCTAACAAATCAGATAACACATTTAATTAATATACTTAAAAGTGATAAAGTTATAAAGAAGCTAGTATATAATTTAAGTTTTATGAATGAGCAAAATATTGTACCACTTGCTGGCTTCCTTAAAGATCAAGCATGCCCTGTTGTTAGTATTGGCTTTGTTAACCATAATTTATTACGACTTGGTCAAAAAGAGTTAAATATAATTTCAAAAGAAGTGTCAGAGATCTTTAAAATAAACATTTTTTTTAAAGAAATTATATTATGTGATATTCATTTAGGTGATGATAAACTATCTACATTAATTGATGGTTTTAATAAAAACTTGAGCTTAGAAAGTTTAAAAATTATTTGTGTAAATATAAAACTAGCAACAAAAGAGATTATTGATAAATTTAATAATTACATCAGCAACTCTAATCTTAAAGAGTTAAATATTTCAAGAAATCCTATAACATCAGAAAATATAGTAAAAATACTTAAGGTTATAAAAGAAAAAAGCACTATAAGTATTTTAGATATAGGTGGTATGTTTTTAAATAATAGTAGTATAGATGCTATTTGTTCTTCATTTGGTACTAGGATTAGTGAATTTATTTTTTCTTTAAATCCGATTACTGATGCATCAAAAGAAAAATTATTAGTTTCTGTAAAAAATAATAAAACTCTTATTAATTGTAAAATTTGGGGATATAGAGAAGGTTCTTTGTCTGTAGATGAAAAGGATATATTGCAGGAAAAAATTAACCAGATTACTAATAAAAATAAAAAAATATTAGAAGAAGTCATACAGTTTCTAAAAGATTTTTATGAAACACCAGAGATTTTGCATAAAAGTACGATTCATAATCACTTAAAGTTATATAAAAAACTAAATTTAGACTATTTAAAAGTTAAGTTAGAAGAATTAAATACAATAAATATTGAACCTATAATTCAAAACGCAGAAAAATATACCAACGAGTATTTTTTTGACATGGTTGGAGTTGCCAAGCAAGCGGATTTTGGTAATTTACCTAAAGAGCTTATAGGTCATATAGCATCATACTTAGATTTCTCTGATATTTTATAAATTAAGCTATAGCAAAAAATAGTTTTTCCGCTATTATTTAGTTATTATGTATAATTTAATTATGTGATGACAAGCATATTATCTCCTGAAAAAAGTCAAAATGATCAAGAATTGCCGCTAAGACCGTCATATTTGCAAGAATTTGTTGGACAGCAACAGATTAAGGAAAACCTTTCTGTATTTATTAAAGCTGCTAAATCACGTGGTGAGCATCTTGATCATACTTTATTTTACGGTCCGCCTGGGCTTGGTAAGACTACACTTGCCAAGATTATTTCTAATGAGATAGGTGGTAATTTCAAATCTACCTCCGGTCCTGCCATACTTAAAGCAGCAGATTTAGCCGCTATTCTCACCAATCTTGAAAAAAATGATGTATTATTTATTGATGAGATTCATCGTTTAAATACTTCGGTTGAAGAGGTTTTATATCCGGCTATGGAAGATTTTGAGCTTGATATAATTATCGGAGAAGGTCCTGCTGCAAGATCGGTAAAAATAAACCTACCACAATTTACGCTTATAGGTGCTACTACCCGTCTCGGTTTGCTTAGTAACCCCTTGCGTGATAGGTTTGGTATTCCTATGCGTTTGAATTTCTATAATACCGAAGAGCTGAAAAAGGTTTTAAACAGAGCAAGTAAATTGCTTGATATTGATTTGACTGATGCAGGTTCAGAAGAAATAGCAAGAAGAAGTAGAGGAACGCCAAGAATTGCCTTAAGGTTGCTACGCCGTATAAGAGATTTCGCAGCGGTTAACAATCAGTTAGAAATAGATAAAGAAATAGCTAATTTTGGTTTAAACCGCTTAGAAGTTGATATTATTGGGCTTGATAGCAATGATTATCGTTATCTCAAATTTATAGCAGATAATTATAATGGCGGACCTGTCGGGATTGAGACAATTGCCGCCGCTCTTTCCGAGCAGCGTGATGCACTTGAGGAAACCATAGAGCCTTATCTAATACAGATAGGTTTACTACAAAGAACACCACGGGGCAGGGTGATAACAGCTGCTGCTTTTGAGCATTTAAAAATTCCACTGCCAACTAGTCCTACTCACCAATTTAATATTTTTAACGACAATGAACAATAATTTAGATAATGACTACCAAGCTTTTTATATAATTAAAAGGTTAATAAAAAATCATATTAAACCTTATGCAACTAAGATATATGTAGCAATATTTTGTATGGCTGTTGCAGCAATTTGTACGGCAATTATAGTACATGCGGTTAGACCTATTATTGATAAGATTTTTTTAACGCATGATAGAAGAATGCTTGTTATAATGCCGATAGTGCTTATCGTAACTTTCTTTGTCAAAGGAATTTCGGAGTATTATCAAAATTATCTAATAAAATTTGTCGGGCAGAGAGTATTAAACGATTTGCAGATAAAAATGTATGAGCATTTGTTATTTGCCGATATTTCTTTTATTCAAAAGCAATCTTCAGGGCGTCTTATATCCCGCTTTACTAACGACATTTCTTTAATGCGTGGTGCTGTTTCTAATTTACTCGTCGGATGTGCTAAACATTTTCTAACTGTAGTATGTTTAATAATAACGATGTTTAATTTAGAACCGCTATTATCTTGTGTGGTTTTCCTTGTTTTTCCGCTTGCTGTTTATCCGGTACAAAAGATGGGTAGAAGGATAAGAAGAATATTTGCACGATCACAAGAAGAGCTCGGGCATTATACTTCTAAGCTTGATGAAGCCTTTCAATCAATTAAAATTATTAAATCTTTTGTCGGTGAAAAAATAGAAAGTAAAAGAGCAGCATTAATTATTAATAATATTTTAGAATATTACAAAAAAACATCTAAATTAGATGCGTTAGTTTCACCGATTATGGAGGGATTAAGCGGTCTTGCAGTCGGTGGTATGGTATGGTATGGGGGTACCTTAGTACTTGATGGAAAAACTACCCCAGGTGCATTATTTGCTTTTTTAGCTTCTTTTGCTGCCGCTTATAGACCATTTAAAAGTTTAGTATCGTTGAATATTAACCTACAAGAGGGGATTGCAGCAGCTAAAAGGGTATTTAGTATTTTGGATACCGAACCTTTAATTAAAGATCATAGTAATTCTAAGGAAATCGATTTATCTGATGCACAAATTACTTTTGAGAAATTAGCTTTAAGTTTTGAAAGTAAGGTAGCTATAAAACATATAGATTTAAAGTTAAAACCTAATAAGATGATTGCCTTTGTCGGGCGTTCTGGTAGTGGTAAAACTTCACTCAGCAATTTGTTAGCACGTTTTTATGATCCCACAGAAGGAAGAATTTTAATTAATACTTATGATATTAAAGATATTAAGCTTACTTCTCTACGCAGCCAAATTGCTTTAGTTACACAAGATACACATTTATTTGATACTAGCGTTGCCGAGAATATAGCATATAGTCAACCTAATGCTACACAGGAAGAAATAATTAAGGCAGCACGATATGCTGATGCACATGAGTTTATCATGCAGTTGCCAAATGGTTATGATACACAAATAGGTGTGCAAGGGACAACTCTTTCAGGGGGTCAGCGTCAACGTTTATCGATTGCCAGAGCTTTCTTAAAAGATGCACCTATTCTAATTTGGGATGAAGCAACAAGCAGCTTAGATCAATCTTCTGAGCAGAAAATTCTAGAATCTCTAAAGAAATTACGCAAAGGAAAAACTACTTTAATTATTACCCATTGCTTAAGTAGCATTACTGACCTTGATAATATAATTGTGATGAAAAATGGTGCGGTTTGTGAACAAGGAAACCATAAGCAGCTGCTTGATAATAAGGGTGAATATTATGCTTTGTATAATAAAGATCTGAGGGAAGAAACCGTTTCTAATGTTATTCCGTGAGCTTGTAGCAGGATCTCAGGACACAGTTTATAATAAATAGATACCGCGGTCAAGCCGCGGTATGACACTACTGTACTAACCATAAATAAAAACAACTAACATGCTTATCACCAAAATATTTAAAGACTATCGCTTATTCGAAATATTAATCTTAGGAATAGTTAGTGGGATGCCATTAGCTATAATCTTTACTACTATTTCGGTTTGGTTAAAAGAGTCAGGTGTAGATATCGCAGTTATCACTACTTTTGGAATAGCGAAATTATCTTATTCCTTAAAAGTATTTTGGTCTCCTCTAATTGATAATTTTAAAGTACCTTTTTTAAGCAGATGGGGACATAGAAAAGGCTGGCTTATATTATGCAGCAGTTTGATGGCTTTAGTATTAATCGCTATGAGAAGAGAAAATCCTGCTGCTTCTTTAACTGCTTTATATTTTCTAACCATAGCTTTGGGGTTTTTATCAAGCACATTTGACATTGCTGTTGATGCTCTTCGTATCGATAAGTTTGAAGAAGAAACCCAAGGCATAGCTAGTGCAACAGCGGTATTCGGTTATAGAATCGGTATGCTGATTACAGGTGGCTGGGCTTTATATTTTGCTGAAATAACTAACGATAACTGGCAATTAACTTTCTTTGTTATAGGTATAATATTTGCCGTCTCTACTATTTTTATAATAACAGTAAAGGAAAAAGAATTAGTAAGAGAGAAGATAAAATTTACTTCTATCGCTTCTTGGATTCATACAGTAATTAGTCCTTTTAAAGATTTTTTTAAAAGAGAATTTGCTATAACTATTTTGTTTGCTGTAATATTTTTTAAACTGGGTGATTCGATGCTTTTATCTATTGCATCGCCTTTTTATATAGAACTTGGTTATACTAAATCAGAAATAGCAGTAATTGTTAAGCTATATGGTCTGATTGCAACCTTAGTTGGTGGCTTTGTCGGCGGTATAGTGATGTATAGGTTTAATAATTTTAAAGGCTTAATTATTACCGGCATCCTCCAAAGCATAACACATTTTGCGTTTATTTGGCTCAATGGTCAACCTCCTTCTTTTGGAGCTTTATTAATTACTATTACTATAGAAAATTTTGCTGCCGCTATGGGTACTACTGCTCTGGTTGGATATATAAGCTATTTATGTAATAAAAAATACTCAGCAACGCAATATGCACTTTTTACCGCTGCGAGCAGTTTATGTAACAATACTGTCACTATTTATGCTGGTAAACTTGTAAATATGCTAGGCTGGAATGGCTTTTTCATCTTTACTATCATTTTAGCCTTGCCTGCTTTATTTATATTAATGTATCTTAATAAAAAGGTTAACGTGTAGTAAGTTTTAGTTCTGTCTGCGTCATCCTATGGCGGCATTGTTACGTAATTCCGATGTCATTCCTGCGAAAGCAGGAATCCATTATAAAGCGAGAGAAATCGAGCTTTTAATTTTAAAAATTTGCTATATTTATGCTTTTTTTCTTGGATTCCTGCTTTCGCAGGAATGACATATAGAACATTTTTTAATCTATGCAACAATGCTGCCACGGGATGACACAGTTATGACGTATAGCACTATAATTTCATCTTGACCAAACTCGAATAATATTTTATCTATATTAAGATGTTTAGAAAAATTTTATTGCCTTACATTTTTGTTATCATTTCTTTACTTACCCAAGTAAGTGAAGCAAAAAAGGCTGTAAAAAACTCTTCTAAAGCTCCTATACCCGTTCAAACCAGCTTAGTAATTGATGCAAAAACCGGTAAAGTTCTGCACGCTCATAATTCTCAAATCCGAATTTATCCCGCCTCTTTAACTAAGTTAATGACTTTATATATAATGTTTGAGTTAATTGAATTAGGTAAATTATCTTTAGATAAAAAGCTTCTTGTATCGGCAAAAGCAGCAAAAATGCCTCCCTGTAAAATTGGTTTAAGGGCTGGGGATACTATAACAACTAGAGAAGCAATCAATATGCTAATTGTTAAATCAGCAAATGATGCTGCTGTTACGGTTGCTGAAAATATTAGACCTTCTGAAAAAGATTTTTCTCACTTAATGAATATTAAAGCCAAGCAGCTTGGAATGAAAAATACTTATTTTAAAAATGCTTCAGGTTGGCATAACCCATTACAGCAAACTACAGCACGAGATATGGCTAAGCTTACTTTAGCGATTAAACAAAAATTTCCTAAATATTATCCATTATTTTCTAAAACTAGTTTCGTGTTTCGTGGTAATATAATAAATGGTCATAATAAGATTACTAAAAATTATGCAGGAGCTGAAGGTATGAAAACAGGTTTTCATACTCCAGCAGGCTATAATTTAGTTACTACTGCCTCAAGAAATGGTAAATCATTAATCGCAGTTGTAACAGGTGGTAGAAGTGCTGCATCTCGTGATCAGAAAATGATTGGGTTGTTAGATCAGCACTTTAACATAGTATCCACCAAACCTAAAGTCACTCTTGCTTCTAACAATAAGGTAAAAGCAAAACCTAAGCCAAAAATAGTGATAAAAAAAGGAGTCATGCGTAGTTAGTATTCGAAATCGTCATTGCAAGAAAATTACGTATAAAAGCCATCCATGAAAATTTTTTATTTTTCTCATTATTATTCTTGCGAATATTATTGCTTCTAAATTTCAACTAGTCTATATATAATTCTTCTTAATTATAAGCCTTAATTAAAAATATGGAAAAACTTATCGGTTCAATTTTATTAATTGCAGGTACTTGTATAGGTAGCGGTATGATAGCCCTGCCTATGGTATTAGCAAAAATAGGTTTAATACCTAGTATAATATTAATGTTTATAATTTGGTTTCTAATGTATTATACTTCCTTAATTAATTTGGAACTTAACCTTCAAGCCGGTAAAGGTTTAGCCCTAGGAAGACTTGGAAGATATTTTTCAGGACGTATTGCTGAAATTATCGGTATGGTGAATCTTAAAATTCTTTCATACGCTTTACTGGCAGTTTTTATATATGGAGGTTCGTCAATAATACAAAACTTATTATCCTTAGATATAAGTATAGTTTATATAGGAGCATGGTATGCCGTTATATCTATTTTAGTATTATTGCTACCGTTAAAGTTAATAGATTATATAAATCGTTTGTTATTTATTGGGATACTTATAGTAATAGCAATTTTAATTATAGGACTTATTGCTATGATTAAATGGTACAATTTACCATTATTTTCATCAAGATATAAAGAAATATTAGTATGGAGTGAAATAACGCCTGTAGTTTTTACTTCTTTTGGTTTCCAAGTAATTTTTCATACTTTAACTAATTACTGTAATAAAAATGCTAGAACATTAAAATTAGCATTCTTATTTGGTACTTTAATTCCAGCAATAGTATATATAATTTGGACATGTAGCGTTCTTACTGTAATACATCATGAAAATCCGGTATTTTATCAACAAATGGTTGTAGGCAATGTTGAAGTAGGAGAGTTAGTTAAAGAATTAAGCAGTATAGCAAAATGGCAGTCCGTACAATTGCTAGTGTGGATAATTTCTACTTTGGCTATAGCTACCTCAGTAATTGGTGTAGGTGTAGGTCTATGTGATTCTCTTAAAGTAAGTTTTTCAAACCTACAGTGTAATTCAAGGATTCGTGATATAATAGCTGCTTCTACTACTATATTACCAGCTTATATTGTAACAATACTAATTCCTAATGCTTTTATTACAGTTTTAGGGTTCGCCGGTATGATACTGGTAATAATTGCAATTTTATTGCCTGCTTACTTATTATATAAAGCAAAAATAAAAAATTTTTATTATCCTGAACTAAAAAAGAAATATTTAATTGTTATATCAGTAATTATCGGAATATTTATTATGGGATATGAACTTACTAATACGATTATCGGTATTTTATAAGTATACTCGTTTTATTTGAAAAATTGGCGACAAAGTCTTTTGCTGATAATCCTCACGTATTAAGTATACGCTGCGGTTATCAGCCTTACTTTTACCCACAACTTTGAGGGATAAATATACATAATATTTCTAACGCTAATTTAGGATAAGAGAAGTTTTTCTGGAGCTAAAACATCAAGTTTTGCATGAGATTTAGTGATAGCATAAGCAGTAACACAAGCTAGAATATGCACCAAGAAATTAACAGGAGATCTATGCCTTGTATGTT
>CAJYCS010000046.1:0-12133 GCA_913697995.1 Stiretrus anchorago | reverse complement strand
ATTTGGCAATTGATTATATGACCAAGAAATGGGTTATGCCGATTCCAAACTGGAACGCAGCTATGGCTCACTTTTTGATAAAATTTGAAGGTAGAATTTAAGCCCTATGAAAAATTTACACATTTAATTAGAAAGGCTCACGCCATTGCGAGTGGGCATTGCCTGCGTGGACCATTCTCCCCCTGTCATCCCGTGATTTATTCACGGGATCCAGTTAAAAATACTAATAAAATTAGTATTTTTTATTATTTTTTGGATGCCGTGGTCACCACGGCATGACATCGAAAGTGTTTTTCGATCTACACAACAATGCCTTGCGAGTGAGCGTGGCAATCTCAGGAGTATCATACTGTTTCATAAGATTGCCATGCTCATTTTATTCGCCTACACTTAATATCAAGCGAAAATTCATTACCCATAAATCTAGGTTATTAAGCCTTTCACTTGTGAGTTCCATAATTTTTGATAAAGCTTACTATTTTTTAACAGCTCTGAATGGCTACCGTCTTCAGTAATACTACCTTTATCAAAAACTAAAATCCTATCCATATTAAGCAGAGTCGATAATCTATGAGCAATAACTATCACAGTTTTATTTTGCATTAAATATTCCATTGATTCTTGGATTAAGCTTTCTGTTTCGCTATCTAGGCTACTTGTTGCTTCATCAAGAATTAGGATAGGTGCATTTTTTAAGATAGCCCTTGCTATAATAACTCTCTGACGCTGACCACCTGAGAGGTTGTTACCTCGCTCACCGCACATAGTATCATACCCTTCAGGTAACTTACTAATCACCTCATGTATATGAGCGGCTTTTGCTGCTTCAACTACCTCCTCAAATGATGCTTCTTTACGACCATATCTAATATTTTCTAAAATAGTACGATGGAAAAGTATCGGCTCTTGCGGGATAAGGCTAATAGCTTTTCTTAAAGAATCTTGCGTTACATTTTTGATATTTTGACCATCAATTAAAATCATGCCATCTTCGATGTCGTGTAATCTGGTAATTAAGCTAATAAAAGTTGTTTTACCTGAGCCAGAAAATCCAACTAACCCTACTTTCTGCTTACTTGGAATTAATACTGATTTATTACGGAATAAGTTATTATTATGATGGTAATTAAAGGTAACGTTTCTAAATTCAATGATGCCATCTTTTATATCTAAAGGAGAGGCGTTTTCTATATCGGTTATAATATGTGGTCCCATTAGCGATAGACCTTGATTAAATGCTCCTACTTGTTCAAACATATCACCGATTTCTTGGGTTAAATCCCAAATATTATCTGACACATTTATGCATAATGTTAACACCAGCACACAATCACCTATGGTTATAGCTAGCTCACTACGAAGCGTTGATAGGTAGTAAATCATGACAAAAATCATTATCGAGCAGGAAGTACCAAGAGCGTAACGAAGTTTGAACATAAAAAACTGCATAGTTTGCTCATCAGCTACAGCATTTTCTACCCTTGTTTCTAAATGTTGACGCTCGAATTTATGGGAGGTGAACATTCTAACAGCATTTATATTGCTGATTGCATCAACAATACTACCAGCAACAAGCGATTGACTTCGTGCATAATTTAGCGAATATCTATTAATGTTACCTGAAAATAAAACGCTAAGCCCTAAGAAAACTGTAATCCATATAATAAATATGGTGGCAAAAATATAATGTACCGAATATAAAGCAACTAATGCAAAAGCAATAATTGCTAGTTTACGGAGAATTTTTTCACCAAATATTGAAATGATCATTTCAAATGATCTAGCAGTCTCAGTAATTCTATTGCTAATATGCCCTGCTAGATTGTCTTGAAAGAATTTATGGCTGTGATACTGGGTATAATTATAAAGCTCATTTAATATCTTTCCTTTAATAACCGGCATAGTTTTTAAATATAAATAATCGTATGAGCGGTAAGCGATATTAATTCCCTCCCACCAAAGGGCATAAAATACTGCCCAATAAATCATTGAAGATAAAAGATTATGTGCATTATCGTCACTAAATGACTCAATTAAATCGATAATCTTTTGCAATAATATACTATCAACTGCCGGAATCATACCAAATATGATACAACTAGCAGTTAATAAGAGAATTTTAACTTTATCGAATTTTAAAAAATAAATACCTAAACTAAGCGTCGATTTGGATAAAGTAGGATATTTTATCACTATAATGTTACCTCATATTTTAAGAAAGCAGTGTATTTAACTTAATTTTTTTGTAAAAATATACCTAAAACTATTAAATATATTGAAAAGTCTTGCTTCTTACTTTAAATAGTGTTACAAAAATCAGAAAATAAACTCAAAATCATTAGAAATGCAAGAAAAAGAATTATCTGATAATTTTTTAGAAGAACAAGAAGACATGAAAGATGATAATTCTCCATTCTTCGATGTAAAATATATTTGCCAAGCAAGTCTGTTAATTACTGATTCTATCCATAAAGGATATGATGTTACGCAATTGCCAAACGGTGATGTTAATGTTACAGAAGTAAGAATAGTAAATGTTCATTATAATTGGAACTCCGAAAAAGGAAAATTTGTTAAAACTAATCAGATAGAATTTGATAATAGCAAAGGCGGATAATTAAATCAAATACAGAAATTTATTAGTTATGGTTTTGTAATATATGGAATTTGATCAAGTATTATTATCAAGAATTCAGTTTGCTTTCACCATAAGCTTTCATATCATATTTCCGGCATTTACTATAGGTCTTGCAAGCTTTTTGGCAGTCATTGAAGGCTTATGGTTAAAAACAGGAAAAACTGTTTATCAGGAAATATATAAATTTTGGGTAAAGATTTTTGCAGTTACTTTCGGTATGGGCGTAGTTTCCGGCGTTGTAATGTCGTATCAATTTGGTACTAATTGGTCAAATTTTTCTGATAAGGTGGGCAACGTACTTGGTCCATTACTCGGCTTTGAAGTTTTCACCGCTTTCTTTTTAGAATCCTCTTTCCTCGGCATCATGTTATTTGGCTTTAATAAAGTCAGCAAAAAAGTACATTTTATTTCTACTTTAATAGTTGCTATCGGCACTGTTATCTCAGCTTTTTGGATACTTTCAGCTATTAGCTGGATGCACACCCCTACCAGCTTTGAAATTAGGGATGATGGGCTTTTTTATCCTTTAAATTGGCTTGAGATTATCTTCAATCCTTCTTTCCCATATCGTTTTCTTCACATGCTTACGGCAGCTTATCTAACCACTTCGTTTGTTATTGGCGGTGTAGGAAGTTTTTATTTACTAAATAACCGCTATAAAGAACATGCTAAAATTATGCTTTTTATGGCAGTATTAATGGCATTATTTGTTGCTCCTGTTCAAGTATTTATTGGTGATCAGCATGGCTTAAATACTCTTAAATATCAGCCTGTTAAAGTTTCAGCTATGGAAGGAATTTGGGATACGGAAAAAGGGGCAGCTTTAAATATTATTGGTTTTCCTGACAAAGAAGAGGAAAAAACAAAATATGCTCTCCAGATACCATATGCTAGTAGCTTAATCTTAACTCATAGCTTGGATGGTGAAATAAAAGGACTAAAAGAATGGTCAAGAAACGAACGTCCACCGGTTGCTACAGTATTTTATAGCTTTCGTATCATGGTCGGGATTGGTTTTTTAATGGTATTTACTGGCATCGCCGGATTATATCTTTATTTAAAGAAAAGATTATATAATGCTAAATGGTTTCAATATTGGTATATGTTAATGTCACCATCAGGCTTTATTGCAGTTTTAGCCGGCTGGTTTGTCACTGAAGTAGGCAGACAACCTTATATTGTCTATAATATTTTAAGAACTGCCGATATGGCATCACCAGTGCTAGGCAAATATGTGTTTATTTCTTTGATGGCTTTTATAGTAGTATATATGATTGTTTTCGGAGCAGGAATGTATTACATATTACGCCTAATCAAACAAGGAATAAAAGCCATAGATAATTCAGAAACATACGGAAAACTTGGCTTAAATAATCCTTTCTAAATTTCTACTTTCAGCTTTTTTCACTTCTGCTTTTTTTAAGATATTAGCCTCGATCATAAGCCATTTTAAGCGGTCTTCATAAGTGTTTCGCTCTTCTTCGTTAAAATTCATAACCTCAAGTACAGTCAAGGCTTTCTTTAAAACTTTATTATCTAGTTTTTTTGGCAGCTTATCTTTGTTTAATAAATCATGGCGAGTTAAAAAAGCTAGCCATATATCAAGAGAATCTTTAACCTTTTTTACTATATCTGTTAGCTCTTCTGTAGCATTAGTAAATTTATTTAGTTCTATTGTATGTAACTCTATATCTTCAAAATATACTAAGCCGGTTACTCTATCTCTTAACTCAAAGGCACTATGATAGTTTGCAGTATTCGGAATACTAGTAAAATTTAGTATATGAATACCTATTGTTTTATTTAATTTTGAATAGTCATCACCGGCTTTTAATTGTTCTGCATATAATTTAGACCAATAATATAAGGCTCTTTTATCATAATCAGCTTCATCGGTCACCTGTATTTCGATATTAAACATTTTACCAGCTTCACTTTTAGCCTTTACATCGAGAATAGATAATTTATCTGCTGCAAAATTTTTCGGATTATATGGATTAAGAAGCGTTACTTCTACAATTTGATCTTTTTCACTAACTATAGAATTAATAAGCGATATTAATAAATCCTTATTCTCCTCCACTCCGAAGATCTTTTTAAATGCTAAATCTACTCTTGGATTAACTTTGTACATATCTCTTTTATTATTCTATTTAATATTTTTATTATATCATTTTCTGAACTAAATATCCATAATAGTTAACTCATAATAGTGAGTCGCAAATAAGCAACGATATCTCAGCTTATCATAATTATATTCTGAATAAATCCAATATTTAAGGATTATACTCCTAGGTTCTATGAAGATTTGTAATATGAATTGTTTAAAGAAAATAATTAATCTTATTAATGTATACCTTTAATACTTCAAGATTTGGTAAATACTAAGATAGAACTTCAAAAATTGGCTACGTCGTTCTATAAGTACGCAGGTAGCCATGTATTAAGTAACTGCTGCCGCTCCTCGTCTTATGAACCGATTACTCTTTTTGAAGTTGATCTTCGTATAAGCCAAATTTCGGGATTCGTCTTTGCTCACGTAGTTTATCTACGTTCCACCGCTTATTTGACTTACCAACTTTTGAAGTATTTGCGGTCTATGTGCTTCTTTTTCAAAAAGCTTTAGATAATAATGAACATCTAAGGTGAAAAGCAGGTTTTACCTTAGATAAAGTTATTTAATTCCAAATAAAATTAAAGCATATTTTATAAAACTTCAGACAAGATAAATTTCAAGCTAAGTCTACACAGCGTAAATTCACTTGTATCAAACTTTATAAAATATGCCGTACCATACCGGTTAATGGTTCTGTGTACAAAGTTTAAATTACTCAAATTAACCACCAAAGAGCATAACGTTGGTGGCCGGGGAGTTAGAAGAACCGTCACAGAACAGTTATAACAGCCTTTAGGTTTAAAACCTTGTACATAGCTACTATCTCCCCAACCATGACAAAGTTGAGGAGCATTTTTAAATGGATGATGCTAACCATCTGTGATCAAGGGCTTCTATACCCTAGGATAGCATTACTGCTATCCTTGCAAAGGATTTTAGCTAGCTTTTCTAAAATGTCAACTATATTTTCTATTAATAATAGAAAATATAAATTATTTTTTAATTAGCTACTTATTTGCAAATAGAAAATATATTTTCGGTAAATGAAGAGTTAATAGACGAGGTTTAATTACTCGTCTCTTACTACTAAGACTGATACACTAGAGTGACGAACGATTTTAGAGGCATTAGGACCAAGCATATAATCTCTTAGCTGCGGTCTAACTGCTGAGATTATTATTAAATCAGCTTTGATATCATTGGAACGCTTAATTATTTCATCATAAACAGCACCGCTACCTATGTAATAATCAGCTTCAATTTCATCTGGTACATATTGTTTTATAAGCTCTTTTACTTGAGTTTGATATTTTGCTTTTTTTTCTGCAATCCAATTTTTAGGTAAATAATCTTCGACCATTTTCATACCAAAATCAGAAATCACATATATAAAATGTAGCTTTGCTTGAGAAGCTGTTGCAAACATTAAAGCTTTAGAAAGAAGAGCTTTCACAGACTTTTTATCTGCTAAGTCTATAGGTATAAGTATATTTTTAAACATAGTATTTCTATATAATACTCTAATAAATAGTTATTCTCTATTTCTGACCGAATCATGTTTTGGTAAAACAAAGTTTTGAGTATCGGCAAAATAGTTAATGTTAATATTGTTCAATAAATAATTAGAAAGTTTAAAACTTGCAACATTTCTATGAAAAGCACCAATAAATTTATCTAGCATATTAGAATCTACATCATTTCTAGTTACTAAAATTGCTGATACTTTTACAGTTGTTTGATCATCTGTAATACCTGGATATAAGCCTTTATGAAGCTCCGCTTTGCGAAAAGCTCTATTTTGTTGTATTAATTCTGCTATTTTATCGTTTTCAATTGAAACAAAATCAATTTCACATCTATTAGCAATTAAATTCACTAAAGGATTTGGATGTCCAACCATCATGATTATAGCATCTATTTCTTTTTGGCAGAATTTATCGATAGAATCTTCATAATTAATATCAGTATTTATTGGTTCTTTAGCAAATTTATATAGAGAACACATTGCATCATAAGTAATATTGCTGCTGGAATATTCTGGACCACTAGTTATTCTTTTTCCATCAATATCAGCAAAAAACTTTATCTTATCCTCATCTTTTACGATAACTGTAAAAAATTCATCATGTAAATTTAATAGCTGACGTAGATTTTGCATTTTTCCTTTATCGCTATAATAACCTATTCCATCATATGCTTCTACTGCAATATTTGCCTGCACTAAAGCTAAATCAATTTTACCTTGTTGCAATAATTTTAAATTTTCAATACTACCGTTTGTTGCAACAACTTCGCATACTATATTTTCGTTATTTTTTTCATCTCCTATAATTGTTTTGCATAAATCAAGACCTATAGAATAATAACCTTGCAAAATAGAGCCAGTACCAATCTTAAAAACTTTTTGCTTTTGATCAGCATAAACATTACTACATGTAAGAATTATACTAAAAACAAAGCTATATAATATTAATTTAAGGTTATTCATATAATTAATTCGCATGATTTTCAGGCTGCTGTTCTTCTTTACTATCCCCAAGTTTTAACTCAAGTAAATTAATAGAGCCGATATTTATTCCTTTTTCAGAAAATTCAACATCAAACTTAGCTTTTTCTATATTAGAATAATCAGGATTTAAGTTATCTGATTCTTTAACTACAGCTTCATCGGAAGCTTTATTAACTGCTTTAGCAATAACTGTTTTAATAAACTTTTTAGAAAACATAATATTATTAGGTAATAACTTATCAATAATAGAGTGATAATTTTCAAGCTCAAATGATAACTTACCTTGCGGTAATTTATTAGCAAAAAATTGTAAAGCACCATTTAGATTGATTTTGGAGTTATGATCACAGCTAAAAACAAACTTTTCTATGTTAAAATTTTGTAAAATAGCAGAATTTTCACCATCTGGGGTAAATTTTAATAAAGCCGCAATATCTAAAGTAGCATTTTTAAAATTAGCTATATTCTTTTCAGAATCATAATTCATATTTAAAATCAATGAAATATCTTCGCTATCTGCTAGATTTTTCTTAGAAATAAAGAAAGCTAAATCATTAATTTTAAAAATCTCTTCATCATCTTTAAATATTAATAATGATTTATTATTAAGCTGAATCGATTTTATTACTTCTTTTAGATCATCATCTTTCGATATTTTATATAAAGGTTTATTAAATTTCCCTATTCCTTTTATATCTTCTTCACTACGCATATCATAGGTAAATGTTTTATCGCCGTAATTATCTACTTCTTTAATAAATGGTCCAAAATTTAAAGTAGCTTTTTTAGTACTAAACTTAATATTTAAAACAATATTTTCACTTGAAAGCTCTTTAGAATTTACATGATCTATTAATTTTACTTTTGGATCTGTTATAGTAATTTTCCAGTGAAACGGATATCCTGAAAATTTAACTGTATTATAGGATATTTTAAGATTATCCGATTCAGAATTTTTAATTAAATTTATTACATTGTTTTTCAAAGTATAAGCAGCAGCAAACCACACTATAGTAAAGGCTAAGAAAACAAAAATAAGTATTTTACGTATCACTTTTTTAATCCATCATTTTATGTTACGAGTAGCAGAAGGGAGACGTACTTTTATACCGTCTAATTTTTCAGTTAAAATAATCTGACACCCTAATCTAGAAGTATCCGTAAGACCAAAGGCTAAGTCAAGCATATCTTCTTCTTCTTCCTTAGGTTTTTCTAATTTGTTGTAAAATTCTTCCTCTAAAATAACATGGCAAGTAGCACAGGCAAGAGAACCTTCACAAGCACCCTCAAGATCTATGCTATTACTATGAGCAACTTCTAAAATAGAAAGCCCTAGCGGTGCCTCTATTATTTTCTCTTCCCCATTATTTATAACAAATGTAACTTTTATTGTTTTTGACATTATCCTCTTTCTTCCTTAGATTTTTCATATAACTTATCTTATAAAGAGGAATTTGCAGGAAATACGGAACGCAGCACCGCAGCGTACATAAACGTACGTGAGCGAGTACCGGATTGACGTACAAATTACCTTTAGAAGTAAGTTATTTGATTTGATTGATATTTTTACCTTTCAACAAATCACTAATTACTACATTAATCTTTGTATTTAAAGATTTTTTTGTTTTAGATTTAAAATCTTTAACAGCATTATTAATTAAAGCACGATCTCGTGCATCTATTGCATGCTTTATGTTATTTAATAAACTACTGATTATATGCTTTTCGTTTTCTGATAGCAAATCTACTAATTCTTTAATAGCATGTTCTATATTAAAAATCAAAGATTCAGCTTCAATAACTGTTTCTTGTAATAATCTTGCAGCATGATCTAGTTTAGCATTTTTATAAGCATTTTCTAAAACCTTATCAACTTCACTTGTATCAATCCCGTAATCTGGCTTCACTTCTATGATATGTGAGGTATTACTTATTTTTTCGTAAGCAGAAACAGATAATATACCATCAGCATCAATAGAAAAAGTAACTTCCGCTCTAATACTTCCTGCTTTCATGGGAGGAAGTCCCTTTAGCTCAAACCTAGCCAAAGTACGGCAGTCTGCTACCATTTCACGTTCACCTTGTAGTATATGAAATTGTATGCCGGTTTGATTATCAGCATAAGTTGTGAATTCTTTTACCACAGAAATAGGGATCGGAGTATTTCGCATGATAATTTTTTCAACGATGCCGCCATACAATTCCATACCTAAAGATAAAGGTACTACATCAATCAATAATGAATCGATGTTCGGTGTTGTTAGATTCTCTGCTTGCAGTGCAGCCCCGTATACAATAGCTTTATCAGGATCAATATCTGAAAGAATATTTACTTTAAAAGCTTTATATAATTCATCCTTAATTAGCGGAATACGAGTTACACCACCTACTAAAATAATGCCATCTATATTCGGATTTCCTGCTATTTCCAAACATTCTTTGGCTATATTGATTGTACGACCTATTATAGGTATAATTAACTGTTCAAATGTTTGTTTATCAAGCGATATGTTATTGAACTCAAAATTATCTTGGTTCGATAATGCTTCTTTTGCCTTTTTAGCAAGCCGCAGAGTATCTAAATTATCAGGTAAACTAAATTTATTACAAAAATAATCAGCAATGATTTTATCTATATCATCGCCGCCAAGCATATTATCACCATTTGTTGCTATAACCTGAAAAACCCCCTCTGTAATATTTAGAATTGATACGTCAAAAGTACCACCACCTAAATCATATACAAGATAACAACCTGTTTGGTTTTTATTTAATCCGTAAGCATAAGCAGCTGCAGTAGGCTCTGCAATCAGCCTTAGAACCTCTAAACCTGCAAGCCTTGCTGCAAACATTACCTGCCCTCTTGCCGCATCATTAAAGTGAGCTGGAACAGTAATAACAGCTTGAGTTACTTCAGTTGTAAGCTCTTTTTCTGCCTGTTGTTTTAGATATATAAAAACTTCTGCTGCAATTTCAGCAATCCGCATTTGCTTATTGGCAAAATTTAATTTAAGTTCCTGATTATTTACATCTATATAATCTTTAACTAAAGAAAAAAGAGCAGAAGTATTTAGAATTTCATTTAATGTTTTACCGAATAACCTTTTAATTGAACGTAAACCTTTATTACTACCTACTGTAATATTGTTATTCGTAAATTCTATAGTAGTTGGGATTAATTCTTTATTATCTTCAGTTTGTATAATTTTAACTTTTCTACCAACTGAAATAGCTATTAGCGAGTTAGTAGTGCCAAAATCTATACCCACAGCTATTTTAGCTTCTTGTTTAGATTCTGCTTGCCCTGGTTCTCTAATTTCTATTATTTGCATAATTTCATTTTTTCCTGAAGCTTACTCAGCAATGTATGAATATATTTAAGTTTACTAGTTTTGATAGTCGCATCTGATAAATCTTGCTTTTTGAAAGACTCAGCTAAAAAATTTACTTCTGCTTTCTCCATTAATTCATATTTACTTTTTATTTCTTCTAAACTTTTATATGAGCTAGTATTTTCTATAAGCTCCATTTCATCCCAGAATATACTTAACTCAAGAGCAGAAAGCTTACTGCGTACTTTCTCATCATTTAAGTTTACACCATATAAAAGCAGCATATATTCAGCACGCTTTAAACTATCTTTAAGCGTAGAATAAGCTTTATTTAGGTTTGATGCTATAATAAGATTTTGCTCTTTTTCTTGCAAATTTTTGGCTTTATCAGGATGATATTTTATCTGCATAGCAAAATATTGCTTTTCTAATATCTTCAAATCAATATTATAAATTTGCTCTAACCCTAGCAATTCAAAATAATTTTGCACTTTATTTGTAACTCATAAACTGCTTTATCATATATTAGAAATATAAAAAATACAATTATGGAAATAGATATATTACATTTTGAAAAAAAATACCCAAATTTCATTTTAGCTGGCATAGATGAAGCTGGCAGAGGACCATTAGCCGGACCAGTAGTAGCTGCCGCTGTTATAGTAGATCAAGACAATATTATAGCTGGTATTAAGGATTCTAAAAAGCTTTCTAAAAAGAAAAGAGAATTATTATATGAGCAGATAACTGCTAATTACATTTGGGCAACCGGTATTATCTCACATACTGAGATTGATAAGATTAATATATTAGAAGCAACAAAAAAAGCTTGTATTCTTGCTGCGAAAAACCTTAGCACTAAGCCGGAAATAGTTTTAGTTGATGGTAACATGCAATTCAGCGATAAAAGATTTATCAGCATCATAAATGGGGATAATTTATCACTATCGATTGCCGCAGCTTCTATTATAGCAAAAGTTACTAGAGACCGATTAATGCTAGAGTTAAGTAATGAATTCCCGCAATATTTATGGCATAAAAATTCAGGTTATGGCACAAAGGAGCATGCTCAGGCTATAAAAGAATATGGCTTATCCCCTTATCATCGCCTAAGTTTTACTAAAGCCTTATATAAATAAAAGTTTATTTTATATTACTGATATTAAACTTTAAGTTTAGGTAAATATAGACATCATATACAAATTAGGATAAAATACGCCGCAAAAAATTACTAGATTTTGTGGTCAAAAAATTAAAGCATGATTCCTTAGTAAAAATAATAATGACCGATAAAATAGCGGCACAAGAATTTTTAGAATATTATTTACCTAAGGATTTTAAAAAACTAATAGATTTATCAAAAATAACTGTAGAACAAGAAAGCTATATTGAAGAGTCTCTAAACGCTAATTTAGGATAAGGGATAGATAGAAAGGTTAGAGATATAGGGTTTAAAGGTGATTAATGTTGAGTTATGATAGATTTTTTAATAAAAGATCAGTAACTCAACATGAAAAGATGTATCATAACTGTATATT
>CAJYCS010000045.1:0-15528 GCA_913697995.1 Stiretrus anchorago | reverse complement strand
TCTATAAGTACGCAGGTAACCACGTATTAAGTAACTGCTGCCGCTCCTCGTCTTATGAACCGATTACTCTTTTTGAAGTTGATCTTCGTATAAGCCAAATTTCGGGATTCGTCTTTGCTCACGTAGTTTATCTACTGCTTGTGCAGACTTACCGCTTATTTGACTTACCAACTTTTGAAGTATTTGCGGTATATAGATATCGTCATAAGCTACATGACTGTAAGGAGCGTGGCAATCTAGGGAAAATAATAAAAATGCTATGCATTTTACTAGATTGCTTCGTCAAAACTTATAGTTTTTCCTCGCAATGATGATATCTATACTTAGTTAGGAATGCCAAAATTGGTATTAGAACTACTAATAATATAAAAGATATTAAAATTAACTGCTCTCTTGAAGTTTTTTATCAATTAATATTTAGCTTGGTATTTAATTTGGTAAAATTTATAGATAGGCAAAGTAATATTCCTCAAATAATTAAGATCGATTTTAACCAAGATAAAATTACTATTACTAACGATTGTTTTTCATTAGACGAAAGGAAAATGATTAAATTATCTGATATTATAATAGAAGAATATACAGATCTTTTTATT
This sequence comes from Stiretrus anchorago, assembly GCA_913697995.1. Lineage (NCBI taxonomy): Eukaryota > Metazoa > Arthropoda > Insecta > Hemiptera > Pentatomidae > Stiretrus > Stiretrus anchorago. The sequence continues at coordinate 14,932 of CAJYCS010000045.1, read as the reverse complement.
TTAAATTGCTATAAGATATTTAAATCGTTAAATGAACATAAATTTAAATATAATATCTTCTCGCATGATGGCTCACACTTAATAGAAATAGTGTATCCTCCATTAAATAACTCTAATTTAAATACAGGGAAGATATTAGATTTCACTAAATATTTAAACAATAAAAACTAAATATCATATTGAATATTTTTCTTGGACACGCTGATGTAATATCCATTCAATAATTTTATTATCAATAGATTCATCAGGTGTAGGGCGGTAGTAATTAAATACTTCATTTAAGGTTTGAGAAAATTCTGTTTCAGAAACTACTAGATTTAATTTTTTTATTGTTTTTATTATCTCAGGCAAGATTTTTTGAAATAATATATAATCATCTTGACCAAGGTAATCATTAACTTTAATATTAGGATTATATAAATCCTTAATTGAAACACCTAAAGTATCAGCTATTGTTTGTAGAATCTCTGCGGAAGGTTTTCTGGATATACCTTTAATAATGTTATAAACACTATTTTTCTTTAGCTCTGCCTTTCTCTCAAGTTCTGTAATTTGAATATTACGTTCCTTTATGAATTTATATAAATTCTTTTGCAATACTGTATCTGACATGAGTTTCAAATTATAGTTGTATTTTTATAACAAATTAAAACTTTCTTTGTAAAAATTAAAACTAAAGAAATATTATAGTTGATATTTTATTTTAAAAGTGGTTATTATAATTACATGTATGTAATTGAGAAACATTATTGCTAAACTATAATCAATTTAGATAAGTTTTAAACTAGCTATAAATTTAATAAGTAAAAGCTAGTAACAATTTACCTTATAAGTCCATATAAATTGACTATAAAACTAGCTATAATGTCCAGTTGAATACAAATGTAATATAAAAACATAAATTCATTATTTTAACTAAAATAATGTTGTTAGAACATATCATATGTCTTTGAAAAAAGGCAAGAAGATAATCATACCTAAATATACTCTAGGTATCAATATATTGCATTTTGTTATGATAATATAGAAAAACAGAATATCTATAAATCAAAATTCATCTCAACTTAATTACTTACTATTTTTTTATGCCTTAGTAATTTAAGCTCTTACTTTAAAGGCACCTAAATATAGATAATAGGGAGAATATTTTTGTGAATTCTATAAGAAAATATTTTCTTGGGGTTGGAAAAAATATAGATATAAATTTTAAACATATTTTTAGACAAGTAAATGAAACAACCGAAATATTTAATACATTTCTTATAGATAAAAGTTTTACTGATGAGTGGGATGATGAAGATGATTTTGATGATGGTGTATGGATAGAAGTTCCACTTATAGAATCGAAAGAAATCTAAATCAATATATACTTTTGAAGTATCTGCGGTATATTATCATGTCACTAGTTAATTTAATTTTTAAAGTAAATTTTTGAAAATTCCTTATGCGTTAATGATAATTTATAATATATATTTAGTTAAACTATATTATTTAATTATGTCAAACGATAATTCTCAAGCTACCCCTCCTCTTTCTAAGCAACAATTATTTGCTTTTTTTGGTATGGTTGTCGGGATGTTTATGTCAGTGCTTGATATCCAAATTGTTGCAAGCTCATTATCCGTAATAGCAGCAGGACTTGCGGCTTCAAGTGATGAACTTTCTTGTGTTCAAACATCTTATTTAATAGCTGAGGTTATCATAATTCCGATTACGGGATTTTTAGCAAGATTACTTTCCACTAGAATCTCTTACTTTGTTGCAGCTCTTGGGTTTACGATTATGAGCGTATTATGCTCACTTGCAACGAATATTGAATCAATGATTATCTTTAGAGCGTTACAAGGATTTTTTGGCGGTGCTATGATACCAACAGTTTTTAGTACTGTTTTTATAATTTTTCCACCATCACAACGCCCTAAAATCACTATATTAATTGGGCTTGTTGTAACTGTTGCACCAACTTTAGGTCCAACGCTTGGGGGATATATTACAGAAATTTTATCATGGCATTTTATGTTTTTACTGAATGTTATACCTGGTATTTTTGTATGTAGCGTAGTTTTTTTATATGGTCATTTTGACAAACCAAATTACAACTTACTCAAAAATTTTGATTTCCTTGGCATAGCAATTATGGCTTTGACTCTTGGTTTACTACAATATGTTTTAGAAGAAGGTAATAAAAAAGGCTGGCTTGAGGATAATTTAATATTATTTTTAAGTATTGCGGTAGCTTTAGGATTTATTTTACTAATAATCAGAGAACTAACTTTTATAAACCCGATTTTAGATTTAAAAACATTTCTCTATAAAGATTTTACGTTTGGTTGTCTCTATTCTTTTGTTATGGGTATAGGATTATATGGAGCAGTATATATATTACCATTATTTTTATTTACTATAGCAGGTTATGATACTCTGCAAATTGGTGCTACTATGATGGTAACGGGAATAGCACAATTTTTATCAGCACCACTAGCTGGAAGAATGTTAGGAGCCGGCGTAGATTTACGGCTAATGCTGATTATAGGGCTTGGAGGCTTTGCACTTGGATGTCATTTAAATAGCTTTCTAACGCCTGATTCTAAATTTGCCGAATTTGTCTTACCACAATTCGTTAGAGGACTTTCTTTAATGTTTTGCTTTATACCAACTAATAATATTGCTCTTGGCAATATGCCAAGGGAAAAAGTAGGAAATGCAAGCGGTCTTTATAACCTCACTCGTAACCTTGGAGGAGCGGTAGGACTAGCAGTAATTAGTACTATACTAACTAATGATACTAAAATTTTTATGCAATATCTATCAGAAAACATCCCCTCCACTTCTATAATGGCAATGGAGCAAATAGATTCATACACCGCATTATTAAGCGGAAAAGTCTTTAATCCAGAAAAAGCCTCATATTTATTATTGGCTAATAAAATAAATACGGATGCATTTGTAATTGCAATAAATAATATATTTAATATGATAGCGTTATTATTTATACTTATAATGCTGCTAATTCCTTTCACTTCAAATATCAAGCTATCAGGAAACACCAATGCCCACTAAAATTTCAATTATATTATATTTTCCTTGGTTATTTTGGGAAATATGCAATTCAGCTTTTTCAGTTATTAAAATAATCTGGCAAAGGAATATAGTTATAGAACCAGTTTTTGAATGGGTTGATGCAGAAGGATTAAAAGATATCGGTGAAATAATATATGGTAACTCAATTACTTTAACCCCTGGTACAGTGACATTAGATATAAATAATAATATGTTATTAGTGCATGCACTCGATAAATCATCGATTGATGATCTACACAATGGTAAAATGATTAAAAGAATTTTGAGGATATGACATCAAATTTAAAATATAAGCGGGTCTTGTTGAAAGTTTCAGGTGAAGCTTTAATGGGTGATAAGCAATTTGGTCATGACTATGACACAATAAAAAAGATTGCTGGAGACATTAAAGAACTTATTGATTCAGGTGTAGAAGTTGCTATCGTAGTTGGAGGCGGAAATATTTATCGCGGGATTAATGCAGCATTAGTCGGTATGGATCGAGCATCAGCCGATTATATAGGTATGCTTGCAACTGTTATTAATGCTTTAACACTGCAAAATGTTATGGAAAGCCTAAACATCTATACAAGAGTTCTATCGGCTATTCCAATGATGAGCGTATGCGAGCCATATATTCGTCGCAGAGCTAAAAGACATATGGAAAAAGGTCGAGTAGTAATTTTTGCCGGTGGCACTGGTAATCCGTTTTGTACAACCGATAGTGCAGCAGTACTACGTGCAATAGAAATGAATTGCGATGTTTTGCTAAAAGCAACGCAAGTTGATGGTGTATATGATTCTGATCCGAAAAAAAATCCGAATGCTAAAAAATATTTCACTATTAACTATAAAGATGTTATAACTAACAACCTGCAAGTTATGGACTTGGCAGCTATAGCAGTTGCAAGAGAAAATAAGCTGCCTATAAGGGTATTTTCAATAAGAGAACAAGGTAACATTGCTAAAGTGATTCAAGATCAAGGAGAATATACTACAATCGAAGAGTAGTATATTGCTCGTAAGAATTAACTGGAAAACGTCATTGCGAGGAGCGAAGCGACGCGGCAATCTTATCAAGCGTCCTGAGATTGCCTCTGCCCTCTGCTATGCATATCCTCGCAATGACGATAATACCACAACTTATACAATAACATATGGATGAAAAATTATGGATAAAGCAACTCTTAAGAAAAATTTACAAGAAAAAATGGATAAGGCTTTAAAAGTTTTAGATCATGAGCTTAAAGGGCTTCGTACTGGTAGAGCTTCAGTTAATTTACTTGATAGCGTAACTGTAGAAGCTTATGGCGATAGAATGCCACTCTCACAAGTTGCGTCTCTAACAACTCCAGATGCACGAACAATTAATGTGCAGGTCTGGGACAAATCAATGGTGTCGTCAGTAGAAAAAGCAATTACAGTAGCAAACCTTGGTTTAACTCCATCCTCAGATGGGCAGTTAATCAGGCTACCTATACCAGCTTTAACGGAAGAAAGACGTAAAGAGCTTGCAAAACTTGCTCATAAATATGGCGAAGATACTAAAATTTCATTGCGTAATATTAGAAGAGATGGAAATGAAGAACTTAAAAAAATGGAAAAGGATAACATTATAGCAAAAGACGAACATCATAATTTAGCAGACCAGGTACAAAAACTAACTGATGAATATAGTAGCAAAGTTGATTCGGCGATAAAGCAGAAAGAGCAAGAAATAATGACTGTGTAGACTCGATTTCGCTGTCATCCCGTGGCTTGTCCACGGGATCCAGTTAAAAATATCAAAATTAATATATACTTCAAGTTGTTTTTCTGGATCCCGTGGACAAGCCACGGGATGACATAAACTAGAGGCAAAGCCTCAAAACAACGGAATAAAGAAAACAAAATAAATTATGATTACAAAAGAAGAAGTAGAAAAAATAGCAAAGCTTGCAAGGCTTAAATTTGAGGAAGATAAGGTAGAGGAATTCTCTAGCAGGCTTAGCTCTATAATGGATATGATTGATATTCTAAATGAAATAGATTGCACCGATGTTAAGCCTTTAACTTCTGTTTGTGATATGCAAGCAAGAATGCGACCTGATGAAGTTACAAGCAAAGACCATTCAAATGAATTATTTGATAATGTGCAAGGTGTTAGCCGGCAGCTTGCTAAAGAAGTGAAATATTTTATTACTCCAAAGGTTGTTGAATAATATGACGGAATTAAATAAGTTAAGTGTAGCAGATAGCTTAAAAGGCTTAAAGAATAAGGAATTTACCAGTAAAGAATTAGTTAATGCACATATTAAGCAAATAGAAAAACATAAAAACCTAAATGCTTATGTTACAGAGACTTTTGATTTAGCTTTAAAGCAAGCAGAAGCAGCTGATCAAAATTATGCCAAAAATCAGTCAAGAACTCTTGAGGGTATACCTTTTGCTGCTAAAGATCTTTTTTGTACAAAAGGCATTAGAACCACTGCTTGTTCTAATATATTAAGAGAGTTTATTCCTAATTACGAGTCAGGTGTTACGCAGAATATTTTTAATAAAGGCGGCGTGATGCTTGGCAAAACCAATATGGACGAGTTTGCTATGGGATCGGCAAATATTACTAGCTGTTTCGGTAATGTAATTAGCCCATGGAAAGCTTTAGATGATGGTGCTGATCTAGTGCCTGGCGGTTCCTCGGGCGGATCAGCGGCGGCAGTAAGCGGCTTTATGGCTACTGCTGCCCTTGGTAGTGATACAGGCGGTTCGGTGCGTCAGCCAGCAAGCTTTACCGGTTTAGTTGGGTTCAAGCCTACATATGGACGCTGCTCAAGATATGGTATGGTATCATTTGCTAGCTCTCTTGATCAAGCTGGTATATTTACTAGAAGCGTTTTAGACAGTAGCATTATGCTTGAGGCAATGATGGGTTTTGATGAAAGAGATTCTACTTCTATTAAAATGGAAGTACCGCAATTACAACCTGCTATCGGAAGTTCTATAAAAGGCATGAAAATAGGCGTGCCTCTAAGTCTTGGAGAGGGCGGAATTATCGAACCTGATATTATGAAGATGTGGCACTCTACCATAGAGCTACTTAAAGATGCCGGTGCTGAAATAATCGATATTTCTCTGCCGCATGCTAAATATGGCGTTGCTGTTTATTATGTTATAGCACCAGCTGAAGCTTCTTCAAACTTATCTAGATATGACGGCGTAAGATACGGGCTTAGAGTAGAGAAAGAAAATATGAGCCTAGACGAAATGTATGAAATAACGAGATCGTCCGGTTTTGGTGATGAAGTAAAACGCCGTATTATGATCGGGACTTATGTACTTTCTTCTAGCTTTATGGATGCGTATTATTTAAAAGCACAAAAAGTGCGTAGGCTTGTTGCTGATGATTTTAATAATGCTTTTGCAAAAGTAAATGCTATTTTATTACCATCTGCTCCAACAGAAGCATTTAGAATCGGTGAAAAACAAAATGACCCAACTACTATGTATTTAAATGATCTATTTACCATTCCTGCAAGTTTGGCAGGGCTGCCTTGTGTTTCAGTACCGGCAGGCTTATCAAACAGAGGGCTACCGCTTGGTATGCAAGTTATAGGTAAGCAATTAGACGAATATAATGTTTTAAGAGTAGCATCTGCTATAGAGGCAGGTGTTAAACATATTAAATTTGAGCCGGTAGGGTTTTAGTTATGGCATATATTAAAGGTAATAGCGGAAAATGGGAATATGTGATTGGGCTTGAAATCCACGCTCAAATTTCCTCAAAATCTAAACTTTTTTCAGGCAGCGGTACAACATTTGCGGCAAGTCCAAACTCACAAGTATCCTATGTTGATGCAGCAATGCCTGGTATGTTACCAGTGCTTAATGAGTATTGTGTTCATCAAGCGATTAAAACAGGTCTTGGGCTTAAGGCAAAGGTAAATAAGTATTCTGTATTTGATCGTAAGAATTATTTTTATGCCGATCTACCGCAAGGTTACCAGATCTCTCAGTTTTATTATCCGATAGTGCAGGATGGTACTATGGAAATACCAACAAATACTGGTGAGCTGAAAACTATCCGTATTAATCGCTTGCATCTAGAGCAAGATGCTGGTAAGTCTATGCATGATCAATCACCGCATTATAGTTTTATCGATTTAAACCGTGCAGGTATCGGGCTTATGGAAATCGTAACCGAGCCTGATATATCCTCTCCGGACGAAGCAGCAGAATTTGTTAAGAAGCTCAGAAGCTTACTTCGTTATGTTGGTAGCTGTGATGGGGATATGGAAAAAGGTTCTATGCGTTGTGATGCTAACGTATCAGTAAGACGCAAGGGGGAGCCGCTTGGGACGAGATGCGAGATTAAGAATATTAACTCAATTCGTAATATTGTCAGAGCTATAGAGTTTGAAGCTAAAAGGCAAGTAGATTTGATTGAAAATGGTGAATCTGTAATTCAGGAAACACGTTTATTTAATGCTGATAGCGGTGAGACAAGAACTATGCGTTCGAAAGAAGAAGCAGCTGATTATCGCTATTTCCCTGATCCGGATTTATTACCGGTTATTCTTTCTGATGAGCTGATAAATGAATTAAAAGCAAGCTTGCCTGAGCTACCGGATCAGAAAATAGAGAAATACATAACCAAATTCGGTTTAAGCAAATATGATGCTGAAGTAATCGTAGCTGATGAGTCGGCTGCTAAATATTTTGAAGAAGCAGCAAATGAATGTGATCCTAAATTACTAGCTAATTGGTTAATTAATGAATTATTTGGGCAGCTTAATAAAGCCTCAGCCGAAATAAGCGAGTGTAAAATTACGCCTAACGATTTTGCAAAATTAATCAAATTGATAGAAGATAATACCATATCCGGTAAAATTGCTAAGACTGTTTTCGAAATTATGTTTGAAACCGGTAAAGCAGCTGATAAAATTGTAGAAGAGCAAGGCTTAGTACAAGTTTCAGACTCTAATGTGCTAAATGCTGTAATTGACGAAGTAATAAGCGAAAATCCTGATTCAGTTGAAGGATATAGAGGCGGTAAGGATAAATTATTCGGCTTTTTCGTTGGTCAAGTAATGAAAAAAACCGGCGGTAAGGCAAACCCTGGGCTTGTGAATCAGCTTTTAAAGGAGAAGCTTGGTTAGCGTCATTGCGAGCGACTAAAAGGAGTGCGGCAATCTCATGAGACTTTCTGAGATTGCATCAAAGCTACGCTCCTCGCAATGACAGGATACACGATAAAAAACATTCAAATTAAAATATTACTTTTTATGAATTTCCTTAAAGTACTTTTATTATCTTTATTATTAATTTCTTGTGAAAAAAAAGAGCAAGAAGCAACTTTAATCGTTGGAACTTCAGCAGACAATCCACCCTATGAATTTATTCAAAATGGTGAAATTGTTGGGATTGATATAGATATTATCAACGCAATAGGCGAGCGTTTAAATAAAAGAGTCATCATAAAAAACTTTGACTTTAATGGCTTACTTGCAGCTTTGGTAAGCGAAAATATCGATATTGCAGTTGCAGAACTTTCAGTAACACTAGAACGTGCGGAATATATCAGCTTTTCCGATAATTATGCTACAGCAAAATTTGCTGTATTATACAGGTTAGAGGACAATGTACAAAGTATTGGTGATTTAGATAACAAAATAATCGGTGTGCAATTAGGTAGTGTATTAGAAAAAAAAGCTGAAGAGCTTTCTAAAACAATGAATATTAAAGTTCATTCCTTAGCAAATAGTTTAATGTTAGTTGAAGAATTAAAAGCTAAAGTCGTAGATGTTATTATTTCTGAAGAGTTTCAAAATAAAAAGTTACAAGAGGCAAATCCAAATTTAGCAAGCTATACTTTAGAGGAATTTTCTTCAGAATTTGCTTTAGGTTTGTCTAAAAATTCAGGATTAATTAAAGAAATTAATGAAGCAATAGATTCATTGAAAAAAGATGGTACTATCAATAAAATTATGAAGAAATGGCTGGGACAGTAACAGAAAATCAATTTAAAGATGCTATGAGCTGTTTTCCTGCAGGAGTGACAATCATAACTACTAATTTAAATAATAAGTTTTTTGGCTTTACTGCTAGTTCTTTTACTTCTGTATCTTTAAAACCTCCATTAATATTATTTTGTCTCAATAAAAATTCTTTTAGCATAAAAGGTTTTGAAAACAGTAGTAAATTTGCCATTAGTATTTTAGCAGACAATCAAGTGGATATTTCAGAACATTTTGCAAAATCACATGCTGATAAATTTGCAGCAATTTCCTATGAACTTGGAGCTGCTACTTCTTGTCCTTTAATAAATGGAGCTATTTGTCATATAGAATGCCTAAAACATGCCACCTATGATGGCGGTGATCATGTTATATTTTTGGTAAAGTAATAAATACTGCTATTAAAAACGACTCAAAACCTTTAATATATCATCATAAATCTTACATAAAATTAATATGACTATAAATATAGGTCTTAGCGGTGCCACCGGTAAAATGGGTAGAACTATTTTAGAGAGAATAGATAACTTTAAAAATTGTAAAATTTCAGCAAAATTTAATAGCACCCATGATTTACATGAGCTAAATGATTTATGTAAAAATTCTGACATAGTTATTGATTTCTCTACTCCTGAAATATTAGAAAAATTGGTTGATAGTGCTTTAAAATATGATACCAAATTAGTAATTGGAACTACCGGTCTTACTTCCTCACAGTTTAAACTTTTAGAAAAAGCAGCAAAAACCTTACCTATTTTATATTCTGCAAATATGAGTATAGGTGCTAATTTACTCGGTTATTTAGCAAAAGAAGCAACAAAAATATTGGATGATTACGATATTGAGATTTTAGAAGCTCATCATCGTGCTAAAAAAGATGCTCCTTCAGGCACTGCTATTATGCTTGCTGAAATGATTGCAGCTAAAAAAGAACTAGATATAACATTTAACCGAGGTAATAAAATAAGAAGAAATAATGAAATTGGTATTTCTTCGCTTCGTGGCGGTAATGTACACGGCACTCATGAAATATTTTTCTTAGGCGATGACGAAACTATCACTTTGAAGCATGAAGCTCTTAACAAAAATTCTTTTTCCGATGGGGTAATAAGGGTGGCAATCTGGCTACAAGATAAACAAGCTGGTTTATATTCTATGCTCGATTTTTATAAAAATTTAATTAATTATCACTTGAAAAAGCCCATTTAAAGGACTATATTTATACTATATAAACATAATCTTAAGGTTTCTTATGATCGATTATACAAAAACTTTGACAGCTTCATCATCTAAAAACAAAACTTTTGATGAAGGGTTAAGAAAATATATGCTTAAAGTATATAATTATATGGCTTTAGCATTATTACTAACCGGCATAGCTGCGGTAACAACTATATCAGTTGAGCCTTTATATAATTTAATGTTTCAAACAGGTTTTGGAACGCTTATAATGTTTGCTCCTCTTGGCATCGCTTTATATTTCTTTATGGGATTTGGGCGTATGAACTTGCAAACAGCACAAATATTATTTTGGGTTTATGCCGCTTTAACAGGTATGTCTCTTGCATATTTAGCTCTTGTCTATACTGGTGAATCAATAGCTCGTACTTTCTTTATTTGTGCTTCTGTTTTTGGAGCAATGAGCTTATATGGTTATAGCACAAATAGAGATTTAACATCTATGGGTTCATTTTGTGCAATGGGTCTTATAGGTCTTATAATTGCTTCATTAGTTAATATGTTCCTAAAAAGTTCAGGTCTTTCTTTTGCTACTTCTCTCATAGGAATAGTTGTATTTATGGGTTTAATTGCTTGGGATACTCAAAAAATTAAATCTATGTATTACATGGCAGGAAATGATGAAACAGGACAAAAGCTTTCTATTATGGCAGCTTTTACATTATATCTAGACTTCATAAATCTTTTCTTATATCTAATGAGATTTTTAGGCAACAGAAGAGACTAATATATACTCATTTTATTTGACATTGTCTTTTGCTGATAATCTTCCCCCATGGCGGCATTACTTGCGTGGATACCAAATCGTGAGCGACTGTAAGGAGCGTGGCAATCTCATAAAGCAATATTTGACTCATGAGATTGCTTCGTCAATTACTTCGTAATTTCCTCGCAATGACGGAAAAATTAACCCACGCATGCAATGCCGTCACATAATGATGATTATAGCCAATTCTTCAAAGCAGAAGAGTATACCACGGATAAATGAATAGTTGATATACGAAGATCAACTTGAAAAAGAGCAAGGAGTATATAAGTCGAGGAGCGGAGCGTATACTTAATACGTGAGTACCGTAGAACTTATCAAGACGACGTAGCCAATTTTTTAAGTTCATCGAGTATATAATTAAAAATCTGTTACTTTTCCTTTATGCTGCCAATCACCATATCTTGTTGGCTCTAGACCTTTAGCCCCACCGATTTCCTTTGGCATTTCTTTTTCCTTTGGCAAATTTTCTTCTTCTAATATATTATCTTTTTTATTATCCATGATATCAATTTATGAAATTTAATCGTATCTATATTAATAACCATCTAGCTGAAAATATCAAGTTAGAATTAGGAAGTGATCACACCCATTATATTAAAACTGTATTACGTCTTAAGGTAAATGATCAATTTCGAATTTTTAATGGCACGGATGGAGAGTTCCTTGCACAGATTGCTAAATTAGATAGGAATAACCTTGCTATTACAATTCAAGAATGCTTGAGAAAACCTTGTGCTGAATCTTCATTAACGCTTGCTATGTCTGTAATAAAACAAGATAAGTTAATGCTTGCAATAAATATGGCTACGCAGCTTGGTGTAACTAAAATTGTTCCTCTAATTACTGAAAGATGTCAATTTAGATCAGTAAATATTGAGCGTTTGACAAAATGCGTTATTGAAGCAACTGAACAATCTGAGCGATTAAATCCTCCGGTAATAGAGCCTGCTATTTCTATACAAAATTATCTAAAAAAAAATAATAATTTTGTGTTATATGCAAACGAGCATGAGAAAGAAGAGAATTCTATATTAAAACTTAACAAAGATATTACTAATATTTCGATTGTGATTGGACCAGAAGGCGGATTTACTAATGACGAGATTGCTTTGCTTGCCTCATATAAGAATGCATATTCTATAAGTTTAGGAAAGAATATTTTACGGGCTGAAACAGCCGCTATAGCAGCCCTTGCTCAAGTAAATCTAGTTAGATAACATAAAAGCATTTGGGGTCATTCCTTTGTGGTGGGAAGCCAGAAAAAATAATAAAAATACTATGCATTTTACTGGATTGCACGCGTACAAAATTTTCAATTTTTCCTCGCAATGACAAATCTATTCTAATAACAACCCAAGCCTATTTCCCACAGTAACATCAATATATTTTGCAGCAGCTGGAAGCCCTTTGATTTCCATTTCTACATACGTATCTTGCTTTGGAGGGATTTTTGCTTTGAGCTTTGTAACAGATATATATTTATCTAGAGCTCTATTATTATGATCCATTGCCCTAACTTTAATTAAAGGATTAGATATTAAATAATCAGAGTTATTAGATATTTTATAAAACATTTTTATAGTACCAGCATTATGCGAACTTCCTAATTTAATTTCCTCTATTTTTAGCTGATCATACTTGCTTAAGGATTTAAAGCTATCTAGTAGTAATATAGCTAAACAAAAAATTATGAAGCTAGTCCACAATAATGGAAAGACATTATATTTTTGCTTAGGTGGAATATATGGCAAAATCACTGGTACGTTTGCAGAAAATTGATTACCATATCCATTTTTAATAGGTGTTTTAACAGCTTCAACTTTATTTTCGTCAAAATCACTTAATTTACTTGTTTTATAATCTAGTTTTTGATACCAAATATGGCTACATTTAGAGCATTTAACTCGTCGTCCATTAATACCTATTTGATTATTTGAGACAATAAATTTTGTTTGACAATTAGGACAACTAATATACATAGTAAATTTTTTTATATTTGACTTCATGATAAAGTTATTTATGCTTTTTAGCAATATAACAGTTAAAAATTATGTTCACATACATCAAAGAAATTGAAGAAGCTTGGCAAATAAAGGACAAGCTATTACAAGATTCCGTAAAACTTTCAGCATTAAAAAAAACATTACAAGATGTTATAGAAAACCTAAATAAAGGCACCATTCGTGTTTGCGAGAAACAAAATAGCAACTGGGAAGTTAATGAATGGGTAAAAAAAGCAATTCTTTTATATTTTATGACGACTGAATCACAGCTTTATAATAATAATTATAATAGTTGGTATGACAAAGTTGCCCCTAAATTTCCTTTTGATGCTGAGCTTAACAAGTTTAAAGAAGCCAGCATACGCAAAGTCCCAGGATCGTTTGTTAGAACCGGCACATATATTGCTAAAAATGTTGTCATTATGCCGTCTTTTATCAATATCGGTGCTTATATAGATGAGGGTACAATGATTGATACATGGGCTACTATTGGTTCGTGTGCTCAAATCGGTAAAAATTGCCATATTTCAGGTGGTACAGGAATTGGCGGGGTGTTAGAACCGCTGCAAGCAAAGCCCGTTATTATCGAAGATAATTGCTTTATCGGTGCAAGATCAGAAATCGCTGAAGGGGTTATAGTAGAAGAAGGAGCGGTAGTTAGTATGGGTGTCTTTATCGGAGCTTCTACAAAAATAGTTTATAGAGATAGCGGTGAGATTATTTACGGCAGAGTACCTGCCTACTCTGTAGTAGTGCCAGGGGTATTACCTAATAAAGAAGCAGATAAACCAGGACTTTATTGTGCTGTAATCGTAAAACAAGTTGACAAAAATACGAGAGCTAAAGTTAGTATTAATGAATTGTTAAGGAGTTGATATCTAAAAATATTATAAAAATAAATAATTATAAATTGTTATTATTATTAAATAAAAACTATTTTTTATTTACATATAAAAATTTCGCTTAAGTGTTGTTTTTTAACCTTGACTTGAAAAATATTAAGGCGTAACCTTATAGTTGCAATAAAATAATTAAAGAGGATAAAATGACAACTTTAGTAGGAATCCAAAATAATTTTGTAGATGCAATAAAAGAACTGGTTGAACTTGATTACGATGCTATAGAAGCATATGAAGCCGCCATTAATAGAATTACCGATGAGAATTATAAAACACAATTACAAAGGTTTAAAGAAGATCACGAAAGACATGTAAAAGAATTAAATGAACTTTTATCAAAACATAAAGAAGAAGAGATAACAGGTCCTAGCAGTAAACAATGGCTAACAAAAGGCAAAGTAGTGCTTGCTACACAAATTGGCGATAGAGCTATATTACATGCTATGCTTTCAAATGAAGAAGATACTAACACTGCTTATGAAAGGCTAAATAATCATGCTGATAAATGGCATGATGCAGAAAAGGTTTTAGAACAGGGTTTTAAGGATGAACAAAAACATAAAAGATGGATAGAAAAGCAACTTAACGATTAAATTTTAAAACTAAGAAAATAAGGAGAGTACAGAGTTAGTATATACCGCAAATACTTCAAAAGTTGGTAAGTCAAATAAGCGGTGAGTCTGTGCAAGCAGTAGATAAACTACGTGAGCACAGACGAATTCCGAAATTTGGCTTGCCAAATCTTGAAGTATTAAAGGTATACATCTAATAAATGAAGAGTTGGATAGACGATAGTATCAATTTGGAAAAGAGCATGGAGTCTGTAAGACGGGCTCTGTCCAAATAAGTGTGGGAATTTCTCAAAGGTTATATAAAAATATAATATAACAAAAGGAGAAATTATAATGCGCCAAAAACAAACCGAAGCAATGAATCAAGCGATAGATTTATTAATAAATAATGATACCG
>CAJYCS010000043.1:0-67304 GCA_913697995.1 Stiretrus anchorago | reverse complement strand
GTTTCCCTTTTACATAACCGTTCTTTACTCTCTCTTCTTTTCCGCACTTCTTGCATCTTCCTTCCATATTAAAATCCTTTTCTTTCCTTTGATTTTAATACTTTCTTTTATCCCTGTCTATACTTAGTTAGTAATGCCAATTTTTCAAATTAAACGAGTATACCGCTTGCCGACATTTCTAACAATTCTACTTGGGCGTCAGATTTTTCAGAACATAATATAATACCTATCGGAGGCTTTTCATTTTCAAAACATTCGTTCTTTTTTAGCCAATTTAAATATAGCTCCATTTGACCTTTATACTCTGCTTTAAATTTTCCTGTTTTTAACTCAATCGCTACTAATCTTTCTAGCTTTCTATTGAAAAATAATAAATCTAAATAGAAATGTTCATTATCTATAGTCATACGTTTTTGCCTTGCCACAAATGAAAAGCCGGTACCTAGTTCTAAAATAAATTGTTCAATACGCTGTAATATTGCATTTTCCAAATCATTTTCATAATGTTTATCCGGAAGTTCTAAAAAATCAAGTATGTAAGGGTCTTTAAGAATTAAATCAGGCTCTAACCTAGAATCTGTTTTAAATAATGATATTACTTGCTCTTTAGATCTATTAGATAACTTCGTTCTTTCATATAACATTTTATCAATATTACTACGTAACTTTCTAACACTCCAATTTTCTTGTATAGACATATACGCATAAAATTCTCTTTTATTCTGTTCTTTTAGAGGTAATAACTCTATTATATGACTCCAATTCAATTGTCGCGACACTGTCGCGACAATTTTTTCTTCAGGAAAAACTTCATAAAACTGAAGCATTCTAAATAAACCTGCTCTAGTAAATCCTTTGCCATATTTAATATGTAAATGCTGTGCTAAAGTCTTAATAACCTCCTGCCCGTATTCCGCTCTTGTACTTTTAAGAATCTCTTCTTGAATTCTTTCACCAATATGCCAGTATAACATTGTCATTTTAGCGTTAGCTTTAATGGCAACTCTCACTTTAGCATTATTAATAAGAACGCTAATATCATTTATTAGTTCATTAGTATTTGTTGTTATTTCACTCATGGATTTTTCTATATATTATGTTTTGCTACTTTTAGTATATTTTTATAAAATTTTCAATACTAAAAGTTTTATTTTAACTTTAAAAAATAAAATTTGATTTTTTAGAATTAAGCCTATATTTTAATTTAATTAAGAATTAGTTAAGTATGGAAGCTTATGTCAAATATAGATAAAGAAAAAGCGGTTGCCGCAGCTCTCGCACAGATTGAAAAAAGCTATGGTAAAGGCTCGGTTATGAAACTCGGTCAGCGTCCTAATGTTGATATAGAAGCTGTATCAACCGGTTCGCTTGGACTTGATATAGCTCTTGGAATTGGGGGAGTTCCTAAAGGCAGAATAATAGAGATATTTGGTCCTGAAAGCTCGGGTAAAACTACTCTCACATTACATTTAATTGCTGAAGCACAGAAGAAAGGCGGCACATGTGCATTTATTGATGCTGAGCATGCTTTGGATCCAGCTTATGCTAAAAAGCTTGGAGTTAATATTGATGAACTTAATTATATCTCAGCCTGATACAGGAGAGCAAGCTTTAGAAATTGCTGATACTTTAATTCGCTCCGGCGGTATTGATATGATAATAATAGATAGTGTTGCCGCTCTAGTACCGAAATCAGAGATTGAAGGCGAGATGGGCGATGCACAAATGGCTTCTCAAGCAAGATTAATGAGTCAGGCTTTGCGTAAACTTACTGCCTCAATTAATCGTACTAACTGTATTACTGTTTTCATCAACCAAATTAGAATGAAAATAGGTGTAATGTTTGGTAGTCCTGAAACTACAACCGGTGGTAATGCTTTAAAATTCTATGCTTCAGTTAGAATAGATATCAGAAGAATAGGTTCTATTAAGGATAAAGAAGAAGTAATAGGCAGCCAAACCAAAGTAAAAGTAGTAAAAAACAAAGTATCACCTCCATTTAAAACAGCAGATTTTGACATAATGTATGGCTCAGGTATCTCAAAAGAAGGTGAAATAATCGACCTTGGAGTGAAGCTTGAGATAATAGAAAAATCCGGCTCTTGGTTTTCTTATAATAGCGTACGTATCGGTCAAGGGCGTGAAAATGTTAAACAATATTTAAAAGATAACCCAAAAATTTCTAATGAAATTGAGAAGCTTGTACGAGAAAAATCATCTAAAGCCACTAATATAAATTTTGAACAAGAGGAGGAAGTAAATGATTGATTTAAGCGGTCAAACAGCATTAATTACTGGAGCTTCAGGGGGTATAGGAGGTGCTATCGCAAGGCAGCTTCATAAGCTCGGAAGTCATGTAATTATAAGCGGGAGTAATGAGGAGAAATTAAAAGCTCTTGGCGATGATTTAAAAGATAATTACACTATTAAAGTTTGTAATCTTACAAATACTGAAGAATGCAGCAATTTAGTAGCTCAAATAGAAAAATTAGATATTTTAGTCTGTAATGCCGGTATTACCAAAGATACGCTAGCAATAAGAATGAAAAATGAAGATTTTGACCAAGTTATTGATATTAATTTAAAAGCAAATTTCATCTTAAATCGTGAAGCAATAAAAAAGATGATGACTAATAGATACGGACGCATCATTAACATAGCCTCAATAGTAGGAGTTTCAGGGAATCCTGGGCAAGCGAATTACTGTGCTTCTAAAGCAGGTTTAATCGGTATGACAAAGTCGCTTGCTTATGAAGTTGCAACCAGAGGAATTACAGTTAATGCAGTAGCTCCAGGTTTTATTAAATCTGATATGACTGATAAGTTAAATGATGAACAAAAAGAAGCTATAACACGAAAAATCCCGAAAGGCACATATGGTATGCCTGAAGATATAGCAAATGCGGTTGCATTCTTAGCAAGCAATCAATCGTCATATATTACTGGTCAAACCCTACATGTAAATGGTGGAATGTTAATGGTATAAAATTTTGTGCTGGCATAAAACAATTTTTTGTGCTAGAAGTTCTTTTAAAGCTAAAATAGCTATGAATAATAAGTATTCATAATATTTTAAAATATTAAACTTATGTTTATAAATATACAAACTAATAAAAATGATTTATGGAGTTCAAAATTATGAGTAAAGTGGATAATATCGAGCAGAAAGTTATCAAAATTATTGCTGATAATCAAGGGAAAAAAATTGAAGAAATCAGCGTGGACTCGCGATTTGCAGAAGATTTAGGAGTAGATAGCCTATCTACAGTAGAAATAATGATGGAAATAGAGAAAGAATTTGGTGTTGATGTTCCTGATGAAGAAGCAACTAAGATAAAAAAAGTAGCAGATGTTGTTAACTATATAAAAGAACATAAATCTTAATCTGTGTCAAATTAAGACCTAATAAAAAATAATTAAGGATGTTAAATCAAACCATGAATAAAAGAGTAGTTATTACTGGTCTTGGGCTGATTACCCCAGTTGGGCTTAACGTTAAGTCATCTTGGGATAATATAGTCCAAGGGGTAAGCGGTATAAAAACTATTACAGCATTTGATACTTCCAAACTTGCATGCAAAATTGCAGGACTATTAAACCATTCTGAAGAGAATGGCTTCAAACTTGAAAATTTTACGAAAGCTGAAGATGTAAACAGATTGAGTAAAATGGATAAATTTATCCATTATGGCGTTGCAGCTGCAACTGAAGCAATTGAAGATAGTGGATGGTTACCAGAGGATCAAGAATCACGTGACAGAACCGGTTTAATATTAGGTTCAGGAATTGGCGGTCTTAAAATGATCGAAGATACTTCTGTAAAGCTTCATCAAGAAAATAATGGTAAAGTTAGCCCGTTCTTTATTCCAGCTTCCTTAATTAATCTTTTATCAGGTCTTGTTTCAATAAAATATGGCTTTAGTGGTCCAAACCAAGCTGCAGTAACGGCTTGCTCTACTGGAGCACATGCTATAGGCGATGCTATGCGTATGATAAAGCATGGCTATGCTGATGTTATGATCGCAGGCGGTGCGGAAGCACCGGTAACACCTGTTGGAGTTGCAGGTTTCGTAGCAGCAAGAGCCTTATGTACTAAATATAACGATGATCCTGAAAAAGCATCGAGACCTTGGGATAAGGATCGAGGTGGTTTTGTTATGGGCGAAGGAGCTGGCGTTGTAGTTTTAGAAGAATACGAACATGCTATGCGTCGTGGTGCTAAAATTTATGGTGAAGTCGTAGGATATGGCTCTACGGGTGATGCGTATCATATGACAGCTCCGCATCCTGAGGGAAGAGGAGCTTATCGAGCAATGCATGAAGCACTGCAAGATGCTGGTATAACCCCTGATGCGATTGACTATATTAACGCACATGGTACTTCTACTGATATAGGAGATGCAATCGAATTAAATGCAGTTCAGAGATTATTTTTAGAAGCTAACCCTAAAGTTTTAATGTCTTCTACTAAATCTTCAATAGGGCATTTGCTTGGTGCTGCTGGAAGTGTTGAATTTATCTTTGGTACACTTGCAATTAGAGATCAAATTGCACCACCTACCCTAAACTTAGAAAATCCAATGGACGAAGTTAAGCTAGACTTAGTTGCACTTAAAGCTAAAGAGGCTAAAATAAACTACGTACTTTCCAATTCTTTCGGTTTTGGCGGCACTAACACTAGTTTAATAATTAAAAAGATTTAACGTCATTGCAAGACGAGTCTTGTTATATGGAGCGGTTTTTTCCGTCATTGTGAGAAGAAACTGAAAGTTTCGACTAGGCAATCTCAGGAGTCACTATGTCATATCGTGGCTTGGGAACTAGATCCAGAAAATAATAAAAAATACTAATTTTATTAGTATTTTTAACTGGCTCTAGTTCATAAATCACGGGATGACAGGGGGAAACGATCCACGCAGGCAATGCCTCCTCGGGAATGACATAGAAGCTATAAAATACCCACGACATACCCTCGCAATTACGACTATTGTTACGTAGATCAGTTTTACCTCAGTCATCCCATAAATTGAGTAAAACCAAGCCGTACGGGCAGTGCCGGATTAATAACGGAATCCAAAAAACAAATATTTCAATGAAAACCGAACTACCTGAACGCTCTTTACATATTAGGGGCAGGCTAAATTTTATAATGCAACAAATTTTAGAACTCGCACAAGATAAAATCGCTATGATTATTTTGTATGGCTCTTTTGCACGAGGGGACTGGGTACGTGATTTACCTAACGGCTATCATAGTGATACAGATATTTTAATAATATTGAAGAAAGGTAAGTATAAAGGGCATGCTACTTTAAAACTAAAAGATAATATATATACAAGATTAAAAAGAAAAGGTGTAATAAAAGATCAGATTATCCCTTATGATTCACGGATATCAATAATTTTAGAGTCAATAGAAGAAGTAAATAAGCAACTAGAAAAAGGACGTTATTTTTATACCGATATAAAAAAAGAGGGAATAGTTTTATATGATAGTGGAGAGTATGTTTTAAGCGAAGCTAAAGATTTACCTTGGAGTGAAATGAAAGAAATTGCTCAGGATGATTATGATTATTGGTTTAGTAAAGGCAAAGGATTTCTTAGAAGTGCAACAAATGCTTTTTTTGAAAATGAATATGCTATAGCCACTTTTATATTGCACCAAGCTACTGAAAGTTTATATAGTGCTATTTTATTAGTTTTTTCAAATTATAAGCCAAAATTGCACGATATAGAAGAATTAGGTAGTATGGCAAAAAATTATGATAATGAATTATTACAAGTGTTCCCTATCGCAACGCCTGAACAAAAAGAATGTTTTGAGTTATTGAAAAAAGCTTATGTTGATGCACGATATGATAAAAACTATAAAATTAGTAAAGAGCAGCTACTTTATCTTATTGCGAGAATAGAAAAATTAAAAGAAATCACCGAAAGAATTTGTTTGGCAAGGATTAATGGATAGAGTTGTTACATGGCTCAAAAAACGTCATTGCGAGCGATTGCAAGGAGTGTAGCAATGACAGAAAATTAATCCACGTAACAATCCCGAAAAACGCTCTTGGTGTCATTCTTTCCAAAGCAGGAATAACATATAAAGCCTGCACAAAAACAACACACTAGCCATGGTCTGACACAACCCTATGACTCCAATCTATTACATTAAAGATGGTAATTTAAGTTTTGCTGATAAAATAATTTTATCTGATTTAGAGCTTTATTTATATAAAGGCGATAAGATTTGTCTGATAGGTCGTAATGGCTGCGGTAAATCAAGCCTAATGAAAGTAATATCGGAAGATTATGAGTTAGATAATGGAGAACTATTTAAAGACCCTGCAATCACAACCGGATATTTAAAACAAGATATTGCGATCAAACTTAATTCTAACGTCTATGATTTCATTTTAGATCAGAACAATAAAAATGAAATAGATAAGTATGAAATAGATATAATACTAGAAAAGTTACAAATCAACGGCACAGATAATTTATCTACCTACTCAGGCGGGCAGCTTAGAAGAGCCAGCCTTGCTAAAGCCTTAATATTAGAGCCAGAAATATTATTGCTTGATGAGCCGACTAACCATTTAGATATTGAAACAATTGAATGGCTGGAAGGATACGTTAAATCATATAATGGTGCGATTATTTGCGTTAGTCACGATAGAACTTTCCTATCAAATGTGACTAATAAAATTTGGTGGCTTGATCGTGGACATTTACGCAAATCCGATAAAGGATTCAAATATTTTGACGAATGGCAAAATATTATTATAGAGCAAGAAGAAGCAGCCCTGCGAAAATTAAATAAAAAATTGGCTCAAGAAAATGAATGGTTAAATGCAGGTGTTACAGCTAGACGTAAGCGTAACCAGAAAAGGCTTGCTCAGCTAAAAACCTTAAGGGAAATAGCAAGAGAACACGCAGCAAAGCTAGCTCGTTCAAAACAAAGAGTTCAAGCGGAACTTGAAGAAAATATAGCTAAAAGTAAGTTTATTATCGAAGCTGATAATGTTAGTTTTAGCTATAAAAATACTAAAATTATCGATAATTTTAGCTTTCGTGTTAAAAAAGGTGAAAAGATCGGCGTAATTGGAGCGAATGGCTCAGGAAAATCTACTTTTATCAAATTACTAACCAAACAACTTACCCCTGAAATCGGCAAAATTATATATAGTGGTAATTTAGATATTTCATATTTTGATCAACATCGAGAAAAACTAAACCATAATCATACTTTACAGCAAACTTTATGCCCTACTGGCGGGGATCAGGTATTTTTGCCTAATGATAAAACCATGCATGTTGCCGGTTATTTAAAGCAATTCATGTTCGACCCTAAGCTACTAAATGCTAAAACTGCTATTCTATCAGGAGGTGAGGCTAACAGGCTATTACTAGCAAAAATTTTAATTAACCCTGGCAATTTGCTCATCCTAGATGAACCAACTAATGATTTAGATATGGATAGTTTAGAGATTTTACTAGACATACTTGCAGATTATTCCGGCACTTTAATAGTAGTTAGTCATGATCGTGATTTCTTAGATAGATTAGTTACACGTACTTTAGTCTTTGCTCAAGGTAAAATTCACGATTTAACAGGCGGATATGAAGATTACAAACAATATTTTACTGCAAGTCCTACAATTAAAAAAACCTCAAAGCCTACAACTCTTACTTCTAGTCCTAAAGAACCGCAAAACAAAAAACTATCTTACAAATATCAACGTTTGCTTGAAACATTACCAAATGAAATTGAAAAATTAGAAGCTTCAATTAAAGCTTTAGAAAAGCAACTTGAGGATAGTAATCTATACCTTGCAAACCCCCAAAAATATAATCAAATCAGTACTCAACTAGTTAATGATAAAAAGAAACTTGATGAGTTATTAAATCAGTGGCTTACAATACAAAGTTAATTTTTGTTAATAAATGCTTGACTTAAATTTTACTATTTGTTAACGTTTTTCACAATAAGAGTAATAGATATAAAAGGTTATTGTGAGTAATAAAGAAAATATAAGCAAGAAACAGGTAGCTGATCCTCAAATTTCTAATGAGATTAAGTCTATTCTTTCTCAAGTAAGTGCTACTAACAATCCTGCAGAGTTAAGTAGATTAGCAAGTCAAATACGCTCGCTAAAATCCGATAATAGTTATCTTAATAACATAATTGATGAAATTCAAAACACTATAATAAAAAAGCAAGAAACTTCTGAAATACAATCTAATTCTGAAACTTATGCAAGAGACTTTAGAAAAATTACAACAGCAACTACAAC
Organism: Stiretrus anchorago; assembly: GCA_913697995.1. Lineage (NCBI taxonomy): Eukaryota > Metazoa > Arthropoda > Insecta > Hemiptera > Pentatomidae > Stiretrus > Stiretrus anchorago. The sequence continues at coordinate 59,016 of CAJYCS010000043.1, read as the reverse complement.
AAGAAGAAATACAAAAATATAAAGCAAAAGTAACAGAGCAAATTAGAGAGCTCAATACTAAACACGATAAATTTAAGGAAAATCTAGAAGAGTATAAACAATTATATACCCCACTAGAAGAAATGGTAAAAAAAGATTCTAAAGGGGAGATAACAATTGATGAAAAAGCTGTAGATAAAAATATACTAACTCATCAGGAAATTGAAGAGCGTAGACAAAAATTTGCAGCACTTAAAGAACAAGAGAAAGGAGTAAATGAAGTATTTGAGACAGCTAAGCAAGAAAAGGAAGAGCTAGAAAAAGAAATTAACAGCTTATCGCAAATAAATAAACAAAATTTAATCCCAGAGCAAATAAATAAACTAAAAACTAATCATGACAAGCTAGCAGCAAATAAGATTTTATTAGAAAAAGCTCAAGACATAAGGCAAAATATAAAAAATGATTTTGATAAATTAAAATCATCGCATGAAAAAGATCACATGCACATAAAACAATTTAAAGATGCTATAGAAAAAACGGAACATACTAGAAACCCTGATAAACATGAACAATTAAAGCAAAAGCATATTTTACTTCATAATCAACATGACGCAATAACAAATAATAAAGAGCTAGATGAAAATGATAAACAAATACGTCAAAATGTAAAAACTCAACACCAGTGCGATAAAATAAAAGATTCTTTAACTAATTCAGAACCTAAAAAAACTATATCGCAAAATGTACAACCACAAATTAATAATCAAAAAAAAATAGGTCGGGGAATATAATTCATTCGTCTATAAAATAATCAATCACAAAACTAAAAAAGGAGAAAATTATGTCTAAAGGGAAAAAAACTGCAGAAGAATTATTTAAAGAATTCCAAAAAACTTATACCCCTGAAGCAAACGAAGCTTTTGTAAAACAAAGAGAGCAAGATTCCAAAAATCTAGAAAAAATGGTTAATTACCATACAACAACACCTCATCATGGAGATTTGCATCAAGAACAAGATAATAGCGTTAAAAAATTAGGAGGTACTAAACATCACTCTAAATGTGAAATAATATAATTATCTTTCTTCTTTATTTTCATATAACCTATCTAGAATTTACACAAATTCTAAATTCTATGCATTTTTTAAAAATGCATAGAACCTAAACAATACTTCCCTAAAATATTATTTAAAATTTGATAAAGTTATTTAAATATATTATAATGTAGACCTTTTAAGGTATTACAAAACAATATGAGTAAGAAGCTTTATATTAAAACTTACGGATGTCAGATGAATGTGTATGACTCCGTTAAGATGCAGGATTTGCTATATCCTTATGGCTATGAGCCTACGGAAAATATCGAAGAAGCAGATGTTATTATTTTAAATACTTGCCATATTAGAGAAAAAGCCGCAGAAAAAACCTACTCAGAACTTGGTCGTATTAAAAAATTACAAGATGCACGAAAAAAACAAGGTCTAAATTCAGCAATAATAGTAGTAGCTGGCTGTGTTGCACAAGCTGAGGGCGAAGAAATTTTTACCAGAACTCCTTATGTTGATATCGTGGTCGGTCCTCAATCTTATTATAACTTACCTGAATTAATTTCTAAAGTTGTTAGACACGAAAAACACTTAATCGATCTTGATTTTGTTGAAGAAGCAAAATTTGACCAATTACCTGAACAGTTATATCCGCAAGGAGCTAGTAGCTTTATATCAGTGCAAGAGGGGTGCGATAAGTTTTGTACTTTTTGCGTAGTACCTTATACTAGAGGTGCTGAATTTTCAAGAAACGTAGAGCAAGTTTATAGAGAAGCCTTAAAGGTAGTTAGTAGCGGTGCTAAAGAAATTATGCTGCTTGGACAGAATGTTAATGCTTATCACGGCAAAGGCTTAGATGATAAAATATTTAGTTTAGCTGATTTAATAAGGCATTTGGCAAAAATTCCAAATTTAGAGAGGTTACGTTACACCACGTCACATCCGATAGATATGACAGATGACTTAATAAGCTTGCACGGCTTAGAGCCTAAATTAATGCCGTTTTTACATCTTCCAGTGCAATCAGGTTCAAATAAAATACTCAAGGCAATGAACCGCAAACATGATCGGGATTATTACTTTGACATAATTGATCGCTTAAGAAAAGCAAGACCTGATATAGTCTTATCTTCTGATTTCATTGTTGGATTTCCTGGCGAAACAGATGAAGATTTTGCAGATACTTTAGACTTAGTCCGCAAAGTAAAATATGGTCAATGCTATTCATTTAAATATAGCCCACGTCCTGGTACCCCAGGTGCAACAAGAACCGATCAAGTGCCTGAGCATATTAAATCAGAAAGATTAACCATCTTACAACAAGAATTATCAAATCAGCAGCTAGCCTTTAATGAAAGCTGTGTAGGTTCTACAATGAAAGTTTTATTTGATCGTAATGGTAAATTTGATGATCAAATAATAGGTAAAACACCTTATATGCAGTCCGTATATATCAAAAATCCTAATAAAGATTTACTTGGTAAAATTATTGAGGTAAAAATTACTAAAGCAGCACTTAATAGTTTAACAGGCATTTTAATATAAAAAATATCATCTATACATGTACAAATCTCTATTTTTTTGTTTAAAAATTCTTGCTTTGCTTTTTTTAATAGGCTGCGGAATTGTCGCTTATATAATATATTACTATTCTCGTGATTTACCTGATTATAGACAGCTAGCAAGATATTATCCTCCCTCGGTAACCCGTATTTATTCTCGTGATGGAAAATTAATGGAGGAATACGCTTTCGAGCGGCGTGTATTTATCCCAATTAACAGTATTCCTACCTCATTAAAAGAAAGCTTTATTGCTGCAGAGGATAAAAATTTCTATAACCACCAAGGGGTTGATTTATTTGGAATAGTTAGGGCAGCATTTCTTAACATATCAAATTTTCTTCATCATAGGCGTATGGAGGGTGCTTCTACTATTACTCAGCAGGTAGTAAAGAATTTTCTACTTACCAATGAAGTATCGTTTCAACGTAAGATCAAAGAAGCAATTTTATCTTATATGATCTCAAGAGTATTTACTAAAGATCAGATTTTAGAATTATATCTCAATCAAACATTTTTTGGGCGTGGTGCGTATGGGGTTGCAACTGCCGCACAAAATTATTTTAACAAATCAGTAGAGGAGCTAACTATTGCGGAGTCAGCTTTTATTGCAGCATTACCTAAAGCACCTTCTGAACTTAATCCTGAGAAAAATTATGCTAGGGTTAAAGCTCGTCGTGATTATGTAATAATGCGGATGCTAGAAGATGGTTATATCACAAGCGATGCAGCAAAAGAGGCAGTAGATAGTCCAATTACGCTACGAAAGCGAGACCAAGATGAAACTGTTACGGCTGATTATTATGCTGAGCAAGTTAGGGATGAAGTAATTAAAATGCTAGGTAGTAAAGACGAATTTTATACTAGCGGTCTTACTATCATTACTTCTTTAGATGCTAAAATGCAAAAATTTGCCGAAGAGTCACTACGAAAAGGTCTTAGAGATTTTGATAGAAAACGTGGTTTCAGAAAAGCTATAGCTACTATTTCACTTAATAACTGGCAAGAAGAACTAAAAAAATTACCAACCACACCATCGCTTCTAGAATATAAAATCGCTGTAGTTTTAGAAGTTACTGATACTCAAGCTGAGATCGGGTTTGCAAGCGGAGCTAAATCTAAAATCCCTATTTCTGAAATGAAATGGGCAAAAAGTGAGCTTAAATCAGCTAAAAAGCTACTAACAAAGGGTGATGTAATAGTTGTAGAACCTGTAAAAGATTATTATGCCTTACGGCAAATTCCAGAAGTAAACGGTGCTATTATGGTCATGAATCCAAATACTGGACAGGTTCTTGCAAGCGTCGGCGGATATGATTTCTTTGCTAGTAAATTTGACAGGGTAACACAAGCACTTCGTCAACCAGGTTCTTTAAGTAAAACTTTTGTTTATCTAGCAGCCCTTGAAAATGGCGTTAAACCAAATCAGATTTTTAACGATGGTCCTATTGAAATCTCACAAGATCCTGGCATGTCAAGCTGGCGTCCTAAAAATTATGAGGGTAAGTTTCTAGGACCAATTACTATGCGTACCGGACTTGAAAAATCCCGTAATCTTGTAACAGTTAGAGTAGCAACTGCGGTGGGACTCACCAAAATCGTTGATATAATTAAGCGATTCGGAATTAATGATAATCCGCAGAAAGTTTATTCTATGGTACTTGGTTCTATTGAAACAACGCTTGAGAGAATAACTAATGCTTATGGCATTATTGCTAATGGTGGCAAAAGAATAAAGCCGCATTTTGTTGAATTAATCAAAGATCGTAACGGCAAAGTTATTTATCGCAGAGATGATAGAGAATGTACAACTTGTAACGTTTCAGATAATGATTTAGATAACGCTATATTAGAAATTCCGGCAGAAAATATTTATATGGTCACGGATGCAGCAAGTGACTATCAAATTACTTCACTTTTAACAGGTGTAGTAGATAGGGGAACTGCTTACTCTGCAAAGAAATTAGGGAAAGTTATCGGCGGAAAAACCGGTACTAGTAACGATAGTAAAGATACATGGTTTATAGGCTTCACACCTAAAATAGTTGTGGGTAGTTATGTTGGATATGATACGCCAAGAACTCTAGGAAGAAGAGCGACAGGATCAAGCGTAGTATTACCTATTTTTATTGATTTTATGAGTAACGCTTATAAAGATGAACCGCCCTTACCTTTTAAAGTACCTGATTCAGTAAAGCTACAAGCTGTAGATAGAGCAACTGGTCAAATCACTCCTAGTAGTTCTATTATGGAAGCATTTAAAATCAATAACATCCTGATAATTGAAGATGACAGCGAAATCATAGATAACAACCATAACAATGATGTTTTTGATTACGTGCCTAGCGAAAAAGATCAATCTCAAGAGATTTATTAATGTCACCTCGCGGCGGCATTGTTGCGTGGATACCAAATCGTCTGAGCTACGCGAATGGAATGAGCGTGGCAATCCAGAAAAAATAATAAAAAATGCTAACTTATAGCATTTTTATACTTCCTTGCTTCGTCAATTACTCCGTAATTTCCTCGCAATGACGACTCTCGATCCATGCGGGGCAAACCTTAAGCAGGGATGACATGGAAGTGTCCCACATTATTTATTTGAAGTTATAATTTATTTTGGTATAGTTCGCACAAAAAATTAATTTAAAAGATATACAACACATGAAAAAAATTATTCTATACTTAACTGCGTTAATATCATTTACTGCATCTTTTTCAGCTAAAGCAGATTGCTTTTTAGTTAAAGAAAATGATAAGGTTATTAAACAAGATGGTGATTGCAAATCACGCTATGCTCCATGTTCTACCTTTAAAATTGTTTTAAGTCTAATGGGTTATGATAATGGATTTTTAATTGACGAGACTCATCCTAAATTACCTTTTAAAGAAGGATATGATGATTATCTTGAAGTTTGGAAACAGTCACATACACCTAAAGACTGGATGAAAAATAGCTGTCTTTGGTATTCACGTCTTATTACTAAAGAATTAGGTTATGAAAAATTCCATAATTACGTAACAAAATTTAATTATGGTAACCAAGATACTTCAGGAGATAAAGGGAAGAACAATGGTTTAACTAATGCGTGGCTTTCTAGCTCTTTAGAAATTTCACCTGAAGAACAGATTGCTTTCCTACAAAAACTTGCAGCAGATCAATTACCTGTAAGCCTTAAAGCTCAGGAAATGACCAAAAATATTATGTTTATCGAAGATTTTGCAGATGGATGGAAGCTTTATGCTAAAACAGGAAGCGGTAATCGTCTTAATGAAGATAGAACTGTAAAGTTAAAAGATCGTCAAATAGGTTGGTTTATAGGATGGTTACAAAAAGATAACCGCAAAGTTTTCTTTGTACACTTTATTGAAGATAAAGAATATCACGATTCTTATGCAAGTTTTCGCTCTAGAGAGGCTGCAAAAGAGAAGCTAAAAGAATTACTGAAATAATTTTAGCTGTGTCATCCCGTGGCTCAAAAAACGTCATTGCGAGGAGGCTTGCTTGCGTGGATACCAAATCGTCATGAGCTACGCGACTGCAAGGAGCGTGGCAATCCAGAAAAAAATAATAAAAAATGTTATAAAGTTAGCATTTTTTACTGGATTGCTTCGTCAATTACTTCGTAATTTCCTCGCAATGACGACTTTCGATCCACGCAAGCAAACCTTGCAAGGAGCGAAGCTCTGTTGCAATCTCAGGACATTTTCATGAGATTGCCACGCTCCTTTTAGTCGCTCGCAATGACGGAAAAATTAGAACAATCGGGCATATATGAACAAAACTTCTATAGTTTGGTTACGGCGTAATTTACGGCTGCATGATAATAAATCATTCGCAGCAGCACTTCGTAATTCTGATAAAATCCTACCGATTTTTATTTTTGATACCACTATTTTAGAAAGGTTTAAAAATCCACATGACAGACGGCTTTCCTTTTTAGCAAACACACTTTGTTTAATTAATGATGAACTTAAAAAGCTAAAAGGGAAGCTGTTAGTATTTCACGGCAATCCTTTTGATATCATTCCAAAACTCGCAGCTACCTTAAAAATTGAAAATATTTATGCTGATGAAGATTATGAGCCAAGCAATATAGAGCGTGATAAAAAAGTTCAGGAGTTATTAGGCGATAATTGCACGCTTAATTTATATTGTGATCATTTACTTATAAAGCCTGATAGAGTTTTAACGAAAGATAATAAGCCTTATAAAGTATATACTCCTTATATGCAGGCTTTTCGTAAATTTATAGCGGATAATGGAAATATATCGCATAATAAATTACTAACAAATTATAGCTATAATTTAGAGGGTAAATTATATACACCAAAAGATATAGAGCTGAAAACTATTGACCTAAATGTAGGGGAATCTGAAGCGTTAAAACAAATCGGTTACGTCTATAAAGAAGATGAGCTTTGGCAGCCTAAAAATGCTCAGAATGTTTTAGACAAATTCATTACAAGAAGGATAAATCGTTACAAAACCGATCGGGATTTTTTATATCTTAACGGCACAAGTACTATTTCACCTTATTTAAGGTTTGGGCTTGTATCGATAAGAGAATGTTATCGTAAGGCTTTTAACGCTCCCTCAAACCCGGGTAGTATAACTTGGATTAACGAACTAATTTGGCGAGAGTTTTACGCAACTATTCTATATCATTTTCCAAACACTGTTAATGAGGAATTCCTAGAAAAATATAGAAACAAACTTCCTTGGAATAACAAAAAAGAATATTTCGATAAATTCATTAATGCCGAAACCGGTTACCCTATAATAGATGCAGCAGTTAAGCAGCTTACCAGTGATGGCTGGATGCATAATAGGGCAAGAATGATAGTTGCTAGTTTCTTCAGCAAAAATTTGCTTTTAGATTGGCGGAAAGGTGAAGAGTTTTTTGCTCAATACCTCATGGATTATGAGCTTGCTTCTAATGTCGGCGGATGGCAATGGGCAAGTTCTTGCGGTACTGATGCCCAGCCTTATTTCCGTATTTTTAACCCCTATACTCAAGGGAAAAATTTTGACTCAGATGCCGAGTATATCAAAAAATATCTTCCTGCCTTAAAAAATGTTCCTCCCGCTATCATACATAATATTAATTTCCACAAAATGTATGATCATTACCTAGAACCGATAGTAGATTATGGGCTATCTAGAGCAAGAGCTATTGAGGTATTTAAGGAAATTGGAGGAGTGCGAGAAGATATATCTTTATCAAAAATTGATGAATAATATGAAATTTCGAATGCAAGGTTCGAAATTTCATGATATAATCTTTTTACACTATACAATATTTAGCGTTAGATGAATTATTTGTTATATATCCTGGAACTAAAAAATATCAATTAGAACGTAATATAACTGTTGTACCTATTAAAGATATAATAACGCTTATTTAAGTCACAGTAATATAGTTACCTGAATAGCCAATTAAAAATAATTAACTATTCAAAATATCATTAATGATAATTTTTAAATTATCATTCCTCCTTTGCCTCCTCTTGGTGGACGTCCAGCTACATCCTGACTAAAAGAAACTTGTGGCTTATTAGGTTTTTTAGGCGTATTAGCAGCTTTTGTATGATCTTTTAAGTCTTTTTTTATTTTATCTAATTCTGGTGATTTATGTTTTGGATCAATATCCCCTTTTAACCTAAGCTTCATCTGATCTACTTTCTTTCCAGTAGGATTATCATTCTTTTTACTCATAATAGTACCTTTTTTTAATTTATTTTTAAAAAATTAAGCTTTTACACCTAATTGCAACTTGATAATATAACAAACTGTTTAAATTTTATTAAATAACTTTTAATTAAAATCATAAAATATGATACCATGTGTGGAATAAGCCACATATATTTTATACTTTTGGTGAATTAATTTGCATTAATTGCTATTATTAAAGCTAGCTTTCTAGGATTAGAATATGGATTTTGTGATAAGAAATGAGCTTATGAATAGTAAGCAGAATGGTAAATAATGTTGGAATATAAATGACTATAATTTATAAAAATATAAGTCACTCATTCATATTAACCTAAGTATTAAAAATATAATAGTACGTGAGGATTATCAGCAAAAGATAACATAGCTAATTTTTCAAATAAAAAAGTATATTATCTATACTCATAATCTTTGTGGAGCTTGTTAGCTAGTGCCTGCTCCCAGCGATCACCGTTTTGCAGTAATCTTTCTTTATCATAAATAAGAGCTGTATGGGTTAGGCTTGCAAACTCGAAATTCGGACCTTCAACTATTGCATCAACAGGGCAAGCTTCTTGGCATAGCCCGCAATAAATGCATTTGGTCATATCTATATCATAACGTGTAGTACGTCTACTGCCATCTTCTCGTTCCTCCGCTTCAATGACTATTGCCTGTGCCGGACAAATAGCCTCGCAAAGCTTGCAGGCAATACAACGCTCTTCACCATTTTCATAACGACGTAAAGCATGCTCACCCTTAAACCTTGGGCTAACTGGACTTTTTTCATAGGGATAATTGATGGTGACTTTAGCTTTAAAGAAATATTTTAAAGTCAAAGCCAGACCTCTTATTATCTCGTATAGAAAAAATGATTTTAAATAGTTTATCATATTTTATTTTTCAAGCTTAAATCGATAGTGTTAAGTAGCTCTTTTATTACAGGAACATAATTTCTTATTCTTCTATAGATCTCATCCACAAGTTTTTCATCATAAGTGTGAGATATTATCTTATATCAAATATTTGGTAGGTGATCAGTATATATTAATACACTAGACACCAACACCACCCAAAATAAAGTCAGCGGTAAGAATACTTTCCACCCTAAACGCATTAACTGATCATAACGATATCGTGGCAGCGTTGCCCTAATCCATAAAAAGCAAAATAGTAAAAATCCGACTTTAAAAACAAACCAGAAGAAACCTGGGATACAATCTAACCATGATATATTAAATGGCGGCAAATAACCCCCTAAAAAGAAAGTGGTAGTCATTGCACTAACTAATATCATATTAGCATATTCACCTAGGAAAAATAAGGCAAAACCCATAGAAGAATATTCAACATTATAACCAGCAACTAGCTCTGATTCTGCTTCCGGTAAATCAAAAGGCAATCTGTTTGTTTCAGCAAGTACTGAGATAAAAAATACTACCCCCATTGGCATTAGCATTAAATCAATCCACCACGGCATAGTTCTTTGTGCTTCAACTATTTGACTTAAATTAAGAGTGCCGGTAGTCAGCAGCACAGTAATAATAACCAGCCCCATCGATACTTCATAAGAAATCATTTGTGCCGATGAGCGTATAGCCCCAAGAAATGCATATTTTGAGTTACTAGCCCAACCAGCAATAATAATGCCGTAAACACTTAAGGAAGAAATAGCAAGAATATATAAAACTCCGACATTAATATCAGCAAGCACTACACCTTTGGCAAAAGGTATAACTGCCCAGCCGATTAAGCTTAATATAAAGGTTATCATCGGTGCTAGGACAAATAATATTTTATCGGCGTTAGTGGGAATAATCGGCTCTTTAAATAATAGCTTTACCGCATCGGCAATAGGCTGTAAAAGCCCAAACGGTCCAACAACGTTAGGACCGCGTCTTAGCTGCATAAGCCCAATCACACGACGCTCAGCATATGTTAAATACGCAACGCATAATATTAAAGGTATAGTGATCGCCACCACCTTTAATGCGATTATAATTAACGGAAAAATATATTCAAAAAAGAGTTCTATCATATTTCATTGTCATCCCGCGACTTGATCGCGGGATCTAATCAAAATTATTTTATAATATCTTCATATAAATCATGCCAATTAGGATTGTTAGCTTCGATTAAATCTAATTTCCATTTCCTTTTATATTCTTTCAAACGTTTTTCACGATTAATAGCATAATTTATATCATTAAACTGTTCAAAATAAACTAATTTATCTAGATTATATTTCGTAGTAAATCCTTTTATTATTTTTTGTTTGTGTTGCCACACACGTTTTATAATATCAGAAGTTACTCCAATATATAGTACACCATTAAGTTTATTTGAAAGTATATAAACATAATATTCTTTCATTTTTATTTTTTAATTACCAAATATATAAGCAAGTCGACATTGCTGTATAGATCAGCTCTATTTCTGTTACCCCGCGGCTTGATCACAGGTTCTTGTGTCGCAGATTGTGTCCTGAGATACCGCGATCAAGTCGCGGTATGACAATATCTTTTCTGCTTAGCCTCTACGCACCTTGCCATAGTCACCGAGTTCTTGCTAATCACATCAGTCATGTAATAATTAATAGTTTCAGCAGTTATAGGCTCTTTTGATAATTTATCTTTAGAGCTAAATTTAGCAAACTTATTATCTATAATTTTACCGATATTAGCAAATATTGGATATTCTTTAGCAAGTTTTGTACGTATTTCTTGCAAATTACTTACTAGGGTATCCAATTTCAAACAATCGGCAAGCTCTTTAATAATTGCTATATCTTCTTTAGCTTTCCCTACAGGCGATACTGCTTTTTCTGCTATTTGCGGTCTACCCTCTAAATTCACGTAAATTCCACTCTGCTCAGTATAAGCAGCTGATGGTAAAATAATATCCGCTTTCGTAGCCCCAATATCTCCATGATGTCCTTGATATACTATAAAAGCTGATTTAAGCTTATCAAATGGCAATTCATCCGCTCCAAGTAAATAAGCAAGTTCTATATCTTCTAATTTACCTAACGAAGTATCAAAACCGATATCAAGCCCCCCAACCATCGATGCGTGATTATGAAGTATATTAAAGCCTTTCCAATCATCCCGCATGATATTATATTTATCGACTATTTTATGGATTAGCGATAATATAGCATGCCCGTCATTTCGTCCATAAACGCCATCACCTACTATAATCATCGGGTATTTTGCTGCTTTTAGCTCTTCTGCAAATTTATGTTCATCTAAAGCTAGCTCCTCAAGTATCTTGAGATCACTCCCTAAATCCTGAATTTTATAGGTTTGGTTATGCCCCTCTCCTATTCTTGCTACTTTTAATGAACCTGCTCTAACTCTTCCACCTATTCTACTGTTTAGAACCGGTGCTGTCTGCCTTGGATTCGCTCCTATTAACAAACATAAATCAGCTTTTTCAAGCCCTACAATAGTTGTATTAAATAAGTAATTTCCTCGCTGCGTAGTATCTAATTTATAGTCAAACTGATTAACGTTATAATTATTACAACCGATTTTTTGCAAGAAAGTTTTAAGCATAAACATTGCTTCAACGGAAGCAAGAGTCCCAGCGAAAGCAGTAATTTTTTCTGGCTTAATAGATTTAATTTTATCAGCTATTGCTTTTAAAGCTTCATTGAAGCTTGCAGGGACTAATTTACCATTTTTTCTAATATAAGGCTGATCCAAACGCTGATATTTTAAACCATCATAGCTAAAGCGATTTTTATCTGAGAGCCATTCTTCGTTAATTTCCTCATTAACTCTTGGTAATACTCGCATCACTTCATCACCCCTACTATCAATGCGGATATTTGAACCTTCTGCATCATGCACGCCAATACTAGCAGTATGTCTTAGCTCCCACTTACGAGCTTTAAAGGCATAAGGTTTGGAGTTAAGAGCTCCGACAGGACAAATATCTATCATATTGCCGGAAATTTCAGAATCCAAAGTTTGCTCTAAATAAGAAGTAACTTCCATATGCTCACCACGATGGATAGCCCCCATTTCTTCTATTCCGGCTATATCATTGGCAAATCTAATACATCTAGTACATTGAATACATCGAGTCATCGCTGTTTTAATCAGCGGTCCCATATATTTATCTTTAATAGAGCGTTTATTTTCGTGAAATCTATTAGTGCCTTTGCCATATCTAAAAGCCTGATCCTGCAAATCACACTCTCCACCCTGATCACAAATAGGACAATCAAGAGGATGGTTAACAAGCAAAAACTCCATTACCCCCTCACGGGCTTTTTTCACCATTGGCGTATCAGTATGAATAACCATGCCGTTACCTGCGGGCATTGCACAAGAAGCTATCGGCTTTGGTGATTTTTCCATTTCAACCAAACACATACGGCAGTTACCAGCAATTTTTAAACGCTCATGATAACAAAAATGTGGGATTTCTTTACCGGCTTTTGTGCAAGCTTGATAAACAGTAGTACCTTCTGATACTTCTATTTCTTGACCATCTATCGTAAGTTTTATCATTCTTATTGTTTTAAAATTGTACAAATCAAGTTTGAAGCGGTTCTTCACTTGATTTGAAATTATAAATTTTTTAAGTCACCACTTTTTAGTAAATTTTACTGAGATATTCATTTCATAAATTGTTGCAATACCGCTACAAAACAATTCTTTTCTACTTTATTGGGTTATATAATATATTTGCTGTTCACATTATTTGATCCAGTAAGTCATAGGATTTGGATATGCCTGATCTTCTATCATATATTTAAAGCCAATAGCAACACGCAATATATACCAAACAGCTAAAATAAAATATAACACTACGCCAATAACAATAAACGTAAATATAAAACACACGATCCATCCGAGAACACTAAGGCAGAAAGTACGGAATAAGAATATATAATGGCTAGTGGCAAAATTATTGCCTTTATCCTTATTGAGATATGCAAAAAACACACCTATTAAAGGCAATATCGGTGCTACTATTCCGCATAAATATAATATATATACTACAATTAAATTTTTCTTACCGCTTTCGGTATATTCCTTAAGTTGTTTATCCATATTTCTACCTTTTATTTCTCTATTTCTAATTTCAACTTTTCTATTTCTTCTTTTGAAAGCTTAGTATATTTAATGATTTTTTCTATAGGCTCATTATCTTGTAACATTTCTTTTGCCATTTCTATACTTCTTTCCGCTTTACCCTCAGCTTTACCCTCTTTAAATTTACTTTTTTGGTTTAATTCCTCTGTTTGAGCAGCAAGCATTGCTTTAATATAATTATCATATTCTGCTTCACTCCAATTAAATTGCTCAATAGTCTTATAGGCTGACAATACTACCTCATCCTGAGTGTGCTTCGGTGGCTCCTTTGCTTTATCGAACTTAGCCATCATATATAACCAATCATCTTCTATCGTCTCAAGCTCATTCGCTTCTTTTGTGAACTTATCAAGTTCCACAAATACATATGATAAGCATTTAAGTTGATTCTTACCGTTACCAACATTAATAGTTTGATGATAACTAATACACTCTTTTTCTTCAGGCAATGCCTGAAATCCGGAAGTAATTACTACCATTACTACAGGGGCAAGATCAGCATATTCTTTTCCCCTTTTTAATTGTGAAGAAAACGCTACACAACCATAAAATTGTACTCTTGCTAAAAAAGCATCGGCATAGCCGTTTTGCATCTCAACAATATAAATATTGCCGGAATTATCTTTTACTTTAACGTCAACAATACTTCTTTTATTCTGTCCTAAATCCGGCACTTGTTCATTTGAGATATATTTAAGGTCAATAATTCTTAACTCTTCTGGCAACCTCATAATATTATTGAGAAAACTTATCAACCTTGCTTTATCTGTAAACAACTTTTTAAATGCTACATCATTTGTTGGGTCTAAATATCTTTGCATATTACTTATTATTCAGATTTTTCTATCTCTGTTTTTAATTCTTCTATTTGCTCTTTCGTCAAGTCAGTAAATTCAATAATTTCATCTAATGGCTTGCCTTTAACAAGCATTTTTTTTGCTATTTCTATTTTACCCTCAGCTTTACCCTCATTAAATTTACTTTTTTGGTTTAATTCTTCTGTTTGAGCAGCAAGCATCGCTTTAATATAATTATCATATTCTGCCTCACTCCAATTAAATTGCTCAATAGTCTTATAGGCTGACAGTACTATTTCATCTTGTGTATGCTTTGGTGGCTCTTTAGCTTTATCAAACTTAGCCATCATATATAACCAATCATCTTCTATCGTCTCAAGCTCGTGTGCTTCCTTTTTAAATTTATCAAGCTCCACAAATACATATGATAAACATTTAAGTTGATTCCTACCGTTACCAACATTAATAGTTTGATGATAACTAATACACTCTTTTTCTTCAGGCAATGCCTGAAATCCGGAAGTAATTACTACCATTACTACAGGGGCAAGATCAGCATATTCTTTTCCTCTTTTTAATTGTGAAGAAAACGCTACACAACTATAAAATTGTACCCTTGCTAAAAAAGCATCAGCATAACCATTCTGCATCTCAACAATATAAATATTGCCGGAATTATCTTTTACTTTAACGTCAACAATACTTCTTTTATTCTGTCCTAAATCCGGTACTTGCTCGTTTGAAATATATTCAAGGTCAATAATTTTTAATTCTTCCGGTAACCTCATAATATTGTTAAGGAAACTCATTAATCGCTCTTTGTCCGTAAACAATTTTTTAAAAGCTACATCATTTGTTGGGTCTAAATATCTTTGCATGATAATTGTTTATATTTTTTTAAACCTTATATATGATTATTTTTCAAATTTTCTACTACAAAATGCATAATACTGCCATGCTTTATATAATTTATCTCATTATCTGTAAATATTTGCAATATTAAATCGATAGTTTGCATTTCACCACTTTGTTTTTTTATAATACATTTAACCGGATTATAAGGTTTTATATGTTCATTTAAACCTATAATATCAATAGATTCTGATCTGTCTAATTTTAAATCAAAACGAGTCATATTATTTGTAAAAATTAGCGGTAATACTCCCATACCGACTAAATTTGAACGATGTATTCGCTCAAAACTTTCAGCAATAACAGCTTTGACACCAAGCAACTGCGGACCTTTTGCTGCCCAATCTCTTGATGAACCACTACCATATTCTTTGCCGGCAAAAATTACCGCAGATACACCATTTGTTTTATAATCCATTGCTGCATCATAAATAGTTTGCTGCATATTTTTTAGCTGGTTTATAGTAAAACCACCCTCTACTCCTTTGCACATTTCATTTTTTATGCGAATATTGGCAAAAGTGCCACGCATCATTACTTCATGGTTTCCTCTACGCGATCCGTAAGAATTAAAATCAATAGGTGATATTTGGTGATCCGTTAAATATTTAGCAGCAGGACTAGTTTTACTAATGCTTCCTGCAGGTGAAATATGATCAGTAGTAATAGAATCACCAAAAATTGCTAAAATTCGTGCCGATTTAATATCTTTTATACTATTTTTACTGCCTATATTTTCAAAATAAGGCGGATTGTTAATATAAGTACTGCTTTTATCCCAAGCATAATTAGAGCTGCTTGTTACCTCTAAACTTTGCCATTCTTTAGTTCCACTAAATATGTCGGAATATTTTTCTACAAACATAGATGAATTAATAGAATTTGCAATGACCTTATCTATCTCTTCTTTACTTGGCCAAATATCCTTTAAATAAACATCTCTGCCTTTATCATTTTTTCCTAATGGTTGATTTGTTAGATCAATATTAAGGCTACCGCTAAGAGCATATGCTACGACTAGAATAGGTGAAGCAAGATAGCTAGCTTTAGTAAGTGGATTAATTCGCCCTTCGAAATTTCTATTACCTGATAAAACAGAAGCAACGACTAAGCCGTTTTTGTTAATAGTATCTTCTATCTCTGGATTTAAAGGTCCTGAATTACCAATGCAAGTAGTGCAGCCATAACCGACCAAATTAAATCCTAATTGATCTAAATATTGATTAAGTCCGCTGCTTTTTAAATATTCCGTTACAACTTTCGAGCCAGGAGCAAGTGAGGTTTTAACCCAAGGCTTAACCTTTAATCCCTGCTCTATCGCTTTTTTAGCAAGCAAAGCTGCCCCAATCATCACAGAAGGGTTAGAGGTATTAGTACAGCTAGTAATCGCTGCAATCACCACATCACCATTGCCAATTTCGTAATTCTGATTTGCTACAGCATGTTTTGTATCAATACTTATATTGTTTGAAGAAAAAGTCGGCAACTCTTTCTTAAAACCACTTGCTACATCACCTAAATTTACCCGATCTTGCGGACGTCTTGGACCTGCTAGCGAACTTGTTACTTCAGATAAATCCAGCTCTAAAATATTAGTATATTCTGCTGCATGGTCAAAATTGCACCATAAACCTTGAGCTTTGGCATATTCTTCTACTAGCTTGATTTGCTCTTTATCTCTACCTGTCAGCTCTAAATATTTGATAGTTTCTTGATCAATCGGGAAAAAACCACAAGTAGCACCATATTCAGGTGCCATATTAGAAATAGTGGCACGATCGGCGATTGTCATAGCCTTAAGCCCTTCGCCATAAAACTCAACGAATTTACCTACTACTTTTTTCTTTCGGAGCATTTCAGTAATCTTTAAGACTAAATCGGTGGCAGTAGCAGTACCTGTTAACTTACCTGTTAGCTTTACGCCGATTACTTCCGGCAGAATCATAGTAAGCGGCTGTCCAAGCATTGCAGCCTCTGCCTCGATCCCGCCAACACCCCAACCAAGTACCGATAACCCATTCACCATGGTTGTATGGCTATCTGTACCAACCAAACTATCAGGATAAGCCACACCATTGCTATGCCACACAACTTTTGCTAAATACTCTAAATTTACCTGATGGCAAATACCAGTACCCGGCGGCACTACCTTGAAATTATTAAATGCTTGCTGTCCCCACTTCAGAAACTGATAACGCTCTATATTGCGTCTCATTTCCATTGCTACATTTTTATCAAATGAGCTACCGGATGCATAAGAATCAACACTAACTGAGTGATCTATGACTAAATCAACCGGGATAAGCGGATTGATTTTTAGCGGATCACCGCCTATCTTCTTCATCGCATCACGCATAGCAGCAAGATCGACTATGGCCGGCACACCTGTAAAATCCTGCATCAAAACCCTTGCCGGCATAAAATCTATTTCCGCATCGGATTTTTTATTCTTTAGCCATTCTTTGAATACCAGTAAGTTTTGTTTTGAACCGGTACGTAGCACATTCTCAAACAACACTCTCAAACTATAGGGCAATTTTTTTAAAGGCAAATTGATATCGCTTGCAGCTTTATTTATGTCGTAAATTTTATATGAGATATTATTAACTGATAATTCTTTAAGATATTCTGCATTATGCATCTTTTGCATATTTTCCTCGTTTGATATTCGTTATGATGTCACCCCGTGGAGGCGTTGTTGCGTAGATCAGTTTTTCCGTCTGAGCTAAGGAAATTACGAAGTAATTGACGAAGCAATCCAGTAAAAAAATGCTATAAATTAGCATTTTTTATTATTTTTTCTGGATTGCCACGCTCATTTCATTCGCGTAGCTCAGACGACTCTCGATCTACACAACAACGCCCCCGTGACTTGACTACAGGGTCTGAATCACAGGCTACATTCTAAGATCCTGCAATCAAGGTAGCTAGATGACAGCTTATACCTATAACCTTACCCTAAAACGTAGATTTTTAAAACAAATTAATACCGATGTGGGAGATATTTATGTAGATTTTTGAAGAGCAGTGAGTTTATTTTCTATTTCTGCTTCACTTAAACCGGTAACGTTAATAGCTGTTTCTGTAGCTATGTTAATATAACTTCCTGTTACTTCGGTTACACCATTCGCAATAAGATAAGTAATTTTCGGCTTGTGCATATCATCTATGTAAACTTGTACTAATCCAGCTTTTAGGCTAACAATCATCGGAGCATGACCCTGCAATACACCAAACTCACCCTCTTCACCTGGAAGCGTTACCATTTTAGCCTGCTCTTCAAAAACGATATTTAAAGGCGTAATAATTTTAACGTTAATTGTTTCGCTCATATGATAATATAATTTTTCGTCATTGTGGGCGTTTTGTCATTGCGAGCGACTGTAAGGAGCGTGGCAATCTCAGGAGTATCATACTGTTTTATGAGATTGCCGCGTCGATGCTATGCATCTCCTCGCAATGACAAGAAATAGGAATGAAAATTTATTTCAGTGTCTTCGCTTTCTCCACCGCTTCCTCTATAGTCCCGACCATATAAAAAGCTGCTTCCGGTAGATCATCATATTTACCTTCTGTGAGCCCTTTAAAGCCTGCTATAGTATCGGCTAAATTAACAAATTTCCCCTCAGCTCCTGTAAATACTTCAGCCACATGGAAAGGTTGCGACAAGAAACGCTGTATTTTTCTTGCACGTGACACTGTTAGTTTATCTTCTTCAGATAACTCATCCATACCTAGGATAGCGATAATATCTTGTAGAGATTTATAAGTTTGCAATATTTGCTGCACCTTTCTTGCTACATTATAATGCTCTTCCCCAACAATCATGGGATCAAGCACCTGCGAAGTACTATCTAGAGGGTCAACTGCCGGATAAATTCCAAGCTCTGCTATCTGACGGCTAAGCACTGTTGTGGCATCTAAATGTGCGAAAGACGTTGCCGGAGCAGGATCGGTTAAGTCGTCTGCCGGTACGTATATAGCTTGCACGGAGGTTATTGAGCCATGTTTGGTAGAGGTGATACGCTCTTGTAATTCACCCATATCGGTTGCAAGAGTCGGCTGATAACCTACAGCCGACGGAATTCTACCAAGTAATGCCGATACTTCTGAACCTGCTTGCGTAAAACGGAAGATATTATCGACGAAAAACAGAACATCTTGCCCCTCGTTCATATCTCTAAAACTCTCCGCAACAGTAAGCCCCGTTAATGCAACCCTTGCTCTTGCACCTGGTGGTTCGTTCATCTGCCCGTAAACTAAAGCTACTTTTGATTTTTCAGGCTCTTCAAGATTAATAACTCCTGAATCAATCATTTCATGATAAAGATCGTTACCCTCTCTAGTTCTCTCACCAACTCCAGCAAATACGGTATAGCCACCGTGTGCTTTCGCAACATTATTAATCAGTTCCATTATAAGCACGGTTTTACCAACCCCCGCACCACCAAATAACCCTATCTTACCGCCTT
Source organism: Stiretrus anchorago (assembly GCA_913697995.1). Lineage (NCBI taxonomy): Eukaryota > Metazoa > Arthropoda > Insecta > Hemiptera > Pentatomidae > Stiretrus > Stiretrus anchorago. The sequence goes on along the minus strand of CAJYCS010000043.1, from coordinate 39,427 downwards.
TAGTATAAGGGGCAAGTAAATCAACAACTTTAATGCCAGTTACTAATATATTACGATCAGTTGATTGCTGAGTAAAGCTAGGTGCAGATTTATATATAGACGAAATGCTTGAGCCTTTAATCTTTCCTTTGCCGTCAATCGGTTCGCCTACGACATTCATAATTCGTCCTAACGTTTCGATTCCTACCGGAATACTAATCGGGCTACTGGTGTCTACTACTTCCATACCTCGTACTAACCCCTCCGTGGAGTCCATAGCGATACAACGCACTGTATCATCACCTATATGCTGAGCTATCTCTAGCACTATTCTTTGCTTATCGTTATAGCACTCAAGGGCATTTAAAATCGGCGGTAATTTACCTTTATTGGTAAATTTTACGTCAACTACCGCTGAAATAATTTGAGTAATTTTTCCGATATTTTTTTTCATTATTTTTTCTTTTGTTATAATTACCTAAAATCATTATTATGGATTTGTATTGACGAAGATCAACTTCAAAAAGAGCAAGGAGTTTATAAGGCAAGGAGCGGAGCGTATACTTAATACGTGAGCACCGCAGATCTTATAAAACGACGTAGCCAATTTTTGAAGTTCATCGAGTCACACCGCTTCAGAGCCTGCGATGATCTCTATCAACTCCGTAGTAATAATTGCTTGTCTTGATCTATTTAATTTTAACACTAGCTTATTAATTATATCATGAGCGTTATTTGTGGCATTTTCCATAGCAGTCATTCTTGATCCTTCTTCACTTGCTCTATTTTGTAGTAGAGCATAATTTATTTGAGAATTAACATATAAATTAATTAGATTTTGAATTAAATTCTCTCCCTCATATTCATAGTTAGCTTCCTCTATCTTTGAATCATCATGATATTTTTCTACCGGCAAGACCTGCTGTTTTGTCATAATTTGAGTCATGGCATTTTTAAATTTATTGAAATAAATAGTGCAATTACTTACTTCTAAATTTGCTACTAGTGCCATAATCTTTTGTTTTATTTGCAACATCAGATTTTCATCATGATTTTTTGGCAACTCAATATAACTTTCATAAGGCTTTTTTAATGCCTCATAACCTTTTTTCCCTATAATAATGAGCTTAATTTTCTCGCCTTTACTTTTTAAAGTCTCAATATCACTTTTTACTTGTTTAATTATCATATAATTAAACGTTCCGCATAAGCCACGCTCAGATGTCATAACTATTAGCAAGTTTGCTTTGTTGGTCTCTGTATTGAAAAATTTTTGTGCTTCTATAGGAAAGTCATAAATATCAGCGGATAATACAGTAGACATCATTTTACTAATAGCTTCAACATAAAAATTTGAATGAGCTATTTGATTTTTTATTTTTGTCAATTTAGAAGCCGAAACTAGTTGCATTGCCTTAGTAATCTTCTGCGTAGATTTAACGCTTTTTATTCTAGTTCTTAGCTGTTTTAAATTTGACATATAAATCCTTGTTGTCATTCCGTGGCTTGACCACGGAATCTAGTAATATACTAATCGTAAGCTGCTTTTCTGAATCCCGTGGCGGCATTGTTGCGTGGATCGAAAAACGCCCTAAGGTAGTCATACCGTGGCTTGTCCACGGTATCCAGAAAATAATAAAAAATACTAATTTTATTAGTATTTCTAACTGGATCCCGTGAATAAATCACGGGATGACAGGGGGAGAATGATCCACACGGGCAATGCCCTCCGTGGACAAACCACGGAATGACAACAACTCTAATCAATCTTGACAAAGTCATTAACGAAATTCTCTAAAAATGTTTTTAATTTCTGTTCATTTTCTTCAGTGATACGCTTCTCACTTTTTATTGACTCTAAAATATCTTTTTGATTTTGCTTTATCTCACTAAGCATTTTTTCTTCAAATTCCTTAATTCTCTCTACAGGTATATTAATTAAATATTTTTTAGTTCCAGCATAAATACTTATTATCTGCTCTTCGACTGAAAAAGGATGATATTGTGCTTGTTTTAATATCTCAACAAGCCTTTTACCATGTTCGATTTGTACTTTAGTAGCAGAATCTAAGTCTGAACCAAATTGTGAAAAAGATTCAAGCTCTCTAAATTGGACTAGTTCAAGCTTTATCGAGCCTGCCACCTGCTTCATAGCTTTTATTTGTGCAGCAGAACCAACACGGCTTACTGAAATCCCAACATTAACAGCCGGTCTTATGCCTTTATAAAATAGCTCGCTTTCTAAGAAAATTTGACCGTCAGTAATAGAAATAACGTTTGTTGGAATATAAGCAGATACGTCACCTGCTTGGGTTTCGATTATAGGAAGTGCCGTAAGTGAACCGCCATCTTTTTCCTCAGACATTTTAGCGGCTCGCTCAAGTAATCTTGAATGCAAGTAAAATACGTCACCAGGATATGCTTCACGTCCGGGCGGTCTTCTAAGTAACAATGAAATTTGTCTATATGCGACAGCATGTTTACTTAAATCATCATAAATAATAAGTGCATGCTTGCCGTTATCACGGAAATACTCACCCATACTACATGCAGCATAAGGAGCAACAAATTGTAATGCAGCAGCTTCCGATGCAGTAGCCGAAACAATGATTGTATAATCCATTGCCCCAGCATCTTCTAGCTTTTTTACTATCTGGGCAACGCTTGATCTTTTTTGCCCTATTGCTACATAAATACAATAAATTTTATCTTTTTCATCATTTAGCGAATGAGCTTGCTTTTGATTAATAATAGTATCGATAGCTATTGCTGTTTTGCCGGTTTGTCTATCACCTATTATTAATTCTCTTTGTCCTCTTCCTATCGGAATTAATGAATCAATAGCCTTTATACCAGTTTGTACAGGCTCACTAACACTAGTTCTATCGATTATTCCCGGGGCTTTCATTTCAATATGGCGATATTCTTTGCTCTTAATATCACCTTTACCATCAATAGGGTTACCGAGTGCATCAACAACTCTACCAAGCAAAGCAGTTCCTACCAGTACTTCTAGCACCTCTTTGGTTCTTTTAACCTTATCACCTTGCTGTACCTGATTATCATCCCCCATAATCACAGCACCAACACTATCATTCTCTAAATTTAGAACAAGTCCTTTAACACCTGATTCAAATTCTACTACTTCACCAGATTGCACATTTGCAAGACCATAAATTTTTGCTATACCATCACCAACATTTATTACCTGCCCTACTTCTTCAAGCTCGCTTAAACAATTGATATTTGCTATCTCTTTTTGTAATATATCAGCTACTTCAATAGGTTTTAATTTCATATGGTTTAAGTTTTTTTAATTATTCCATTGTCATCCTGTGGCGGCATTGCCTGCGTTGATCGAAAAGCACTTTCGATGTCATCCCGTGGTCAAGCCACGGGATGACAATCAAAAACATTAACACTCTGCAAAGCCTTAGCTATCTTATCCAAACTACCTTTTATCGAATAATCTTGCAGGATACTATCATATTTAATTACGATCCCTCCTATAATGGTAGGGTCTATTTCAAAATTTATTTTTGCTTCTTGCTTTAACTCTTTTTCGATATTTGTTTTAACCCATTCTTGTTCAGTAGGCTTTAATTTATTTGCAGAAATTACCTGCACTATTTTAATATTCTTGCTTTCATATAATAATTTACTATATGTGTTTGCTATATCTGCTAAGATAGAAGTACGGGAATTTTTTATCAACAATAATAAGAAATTTTGCATTATTTTGCTGATTTTAATATTTTTTACCAGCGAATTAATCACGCCAATTTTATCAACTTTATTTACTATAGGGGAAGATAACAGCTCTTTAACCTCTATATTATCTTCAATAATGCTAGTCACTAGATTAATTTCTTCAAGTATCTTATCTTGAGTATTATCAGATTTAGCATTATCAAATAACGCAACTGCATAATTCTGAGTTAAAATATCTTTATTCATTTTCCTAATTTTTATATGTGAATAGCCCTATCGTAAGCAGCTAGGACCGACTCGTGCATCATTTCCGATAAAGTCGGATGCGGGAATATGGTATTAATTAAATCTAGCTCAGTTCCCTCTAAATTCTTTGAAACTACATATCCTTGTATTAATTCGGTAACTTCCGAACCTATCATATGTGTCCCAAGTAACTCACCGGTTTTAGCATCAAATATAGTTTTGATCAACCCTTCAGCGTCACCGCCAACTAGAGCTTTACCATTCGCCATAAAAGGAAACCTACCGATTTTTAGTTCATAGCCTAATGCTTTTGCAGCTTCTTCCGTCAAACCAACACTTGCTATTTGCGGTGAAGAATAAGTGCAGCCAGGGATATTGTGCTTATTGATAGCATGAGGCTTTAAGCCTGCAATGTTTTCCGCTGCAATAATGCCCTCATGGCTTGCTTTATGTGCTAAACAAGGTGCACCTGCTACGTCACCTATTGCGTAAATCCCTGATTCTGCTGTTTGCATTAAGCCGTTAGTAACTATATAGCCGTTTTCTACTTTAACTTTTGTTTTCTCAAGCCCTAAATTTTCAGTATTTGCTACAATACCTACTGCCATAAGCAGAATTTCAGCTTGTAATTTTTGCGTTTTACCAGCTATCTCTAGCTCGACTTCTAAACCATCTTTTGATTTTGTTTGCTTAATCAGCTTAGCATTTGTAATAATTTTTATGCCTTTTTTCTCAAAGCTTTTATGGGCAAGGTTTGAAATCTCTATATCTTCCACCGGTAATATTTTGCTATGTGCTTCAATTACTGTAACATCCACCCCAATAGCATTATAAAATGAGGCAAATTCTATACCAATTGCACCTGAACCTACAATAATCATAGATTTCGGCACGTGCTGCGGTATCATAGCTTCCTTTGAAGTCCAAATTTGTTTACCATCTGGCTCGAATCCTTTTAAAACTCTAGCTCTTGCTCCGGTAGCGATAATAATATTATCTGCTTTCATTTTAAGGTTATCATTAATATTTATTACCTTATTTGCTTCAAGCTTTGCTACTCCATCTATAACAGTAACTTTATTTTTCTTAAGTAGCATCTTAACGCCGCCAGCTAACTTATTTGAGATTTCTCTAGAACGCTCAACTATCTTCTTAATATCGATTTTAGCAGAACCAGCATCAACGCCATAATCTTTAGCGTGTTTTATATACTCAAACACTTCAGCAGATTTAAGCAAGGATTTCGTCGGAATACATCCCCAATTAAGACACACTCCGCCTAAATGTTCTTTCTCTATTAATACAACTTTTTTCTTTAATTGTGCTGCTCTAATTGCAGCAACATATCCGCCAGGTCCACCACCTATCACGGCTATATCATACTGTTCCATTTTATTTTTATTTCGTTGGTTGGTTTATTTTGGTTACTTGGTGTCACAGGCATTAACGTCATTGCGAGGAGAGGCAAAGCCTCGACGTGGCAATCTCATAAAACAGTACTATATTCCTGAGATTGCCACGCCACTTTCAGTGGCTCGCAATGACGGAAATAGGGATGACATTAGGCTATACTACTTTTTAAGAACCACCTGTTCTTTTCATGCACTTTAATCCGTCCAATGATCATATCGGCGGTTCCTTCATCACCTTCTGCTTGTGCGATTTTTAAACCTTTATATAAAGTATCTATTATAATATCTTGATCTTTTACAAGGCTTTTTAGCATTTCGTTTGCAGAAGCATTAGGGTTCGGCTCACTTATAGATGCTAGTTTTATTAAATTTGATAATGCCGGAACTTTAGCATCTAAAGTTCTTATTCGTTCAGCTAGCTCATCTAGACTTTCTGCCAAATCTTCATATTGCCCTTCGAATAATAAATGCAGGCTTCTAAATTCAGCCCCTTCAACATTCCAATGATAATTTTGTGTTTTGAAATATAAGGCGTAGCTATCTGCTAAAACCTGCTCTAAAGCTTTTATTACTTGCATAATATATACCTCTAATAAATGAATAATTAGTAGATGAAGTTTTATTTGGAAAAGAGGAATCGACTTTGAAGCTTATAACCGCAGCGTACATACTAGTACGTGAGGATTATAAGCAAAAAGTAACGCCGCCAATTTTTCAAATAAAACGAGTATACTCCTATAAATAAGAAGTTATGAACTTTTTGACTTTATAGTATTTCATTTAATACTTCAAGTAAGTTGTAATATTTGTGCTGATTTAATATGATTTTCGGTGTGAGAAGATAGAAGTACAATACCGCCACTATTTGCTTTCATGACAATTAAGTTATTTAGTAAATCTCTATTTTCTTTACTTAAATTGGTTTCAACTTCATCAAGCAACCATAGATCCGATTGGCAAGCAATAAGTCTTGCTAAAGCTACAACTTTTTGTAATCCACTGGATAAAGTGTAGCATTTCTCATCTAATAAATCATATAATTTAAAATAATGAATGGCAGCATCTAGAGTTTCCACTGAATTATAAATCTCTGACCAGAATTTCAGATTTTCAAAAACAGTCATCTCAAGCTTTAGACCTAAATTATGACCAATATAAGTACAATAAGGCTTAGCAATATTGTTAATGTTAAGATTTTTATAGAAAATATTACCGTTACTTGGCTGCATAATGCCCGCTACCATGCGTAATAGCGAAGTTTTACCACAACCATTAGCTCCTTTTATATAGGTAATAGCAGAATCTAAAAAAGTAATACTTAAATTATCAAATAATTGTTTTTGATATATATTAAATTTTAATTGGTGAAATGATAGCATCTTAGTATAGCTCTAATAATACTATATCATGATTAGGGTTGTCATCTAACTTAGTTTCTAAAGCTTGGTTTCCAACATTTATATCAGTTACATTATCAGCAGAATATGGCAAATTTTCATTTGCCATTTCTTTTACTGTAAATAATTTAGAGAAAATTGTAGATAATATACCAGATTTTAATTTCATGAGTTTAGTTCAGCTTCAGCCTCAGCAAGTTCTGCGTCCTTGTTCTCTTGGTTGTCACCCATTCCTAATTTTTCACGAGCATTTCTTAAAGCTTCTTTATGGTCAGATGCTTCAGGGTTAACAACATGGCTTACATCTATCCCTGTTGCTTTATTAACCTCTTGACCAACTGCTCTACTCGCATCATCTAGCTTCTCATTTACGTCTTTAGCTGTTTTTTCTATTCTTTTTAACATATGGACCTCAATTTAAAGTTCTATAATTAGAGTAACACTTGAATCTTTTATAATCAACTAGAAAAATTTAACTAACAAATTCTCTACTGACAAATGAAATACATTTAAAATAGAACTTGGCATTAGACCGAAATAAATAATTAGTAATATTAAAGGAGCGATTGAGATTATTTCATAACTATATAAATCTCTGAAATTAATGATTTCTTTATTAGTAATTTCGCCTAGCATCACTTCTTTATATAGCTTCAGCATGTAAACAGCACCAAGAATTATACCAAGAGCTGCTAAGAAAGTTGCTATCACATTTACCTTATAAATTCCAAGTAGGCTTAAAAACTCACCGATAAATCCGCTAGTTCCTGGCAAGCCAACAGAGCCAAGCATTGCAATCATAAAAAATGTGGCAAGCACTGGCATTTTACTTGCAACGCCACCATATTTAGCTATCTCTTTAGTATGTAATCTTTCATATAAAGTGCCAACTATTAAGAATAAGCAGGAGGAGATTATACCATGGCTTAACATTTGAAATAATGCCCCGCTCACTCCGCTATCAGTAAAGCTAAAAATACCTATAGTAACATAACCCATATGGGCAATAGACGAATAGGCAATCATTTTCTTCATATCTTTTTGGGCTAAGGCGACAAGGGAGGCATATATTATAGCAATAACACTAAGCCAAATTACGTAAATTGCAAATTCTTGCGATGCGTTAGGTAGAAGTGGCAGTAATACCCTTAAAAAACCATAGCCACCAAGTTTTAGTAAAATACCCGCAAGAATAACCGAGCCACTGGTAGGTGCTTGTACGTGAGCGTCCGGTAACCATGTGTGAAATGGAATCATAGGAATTTTGATGGCAAAGGCGATAAAAATAGCCCACCATAAAATTTGCTGCACATGCAAAGGGAAATTATTAGTAAATTCGCCAATATTGCTTAAATCAAAGCTGTGAATCTTACTATAAATATATATTATTGATAACAAGAAAAATACCGAGCCAAAGAAAGTATATAAGAAGAATTTAACAGCTGCATATATTCTATTCTCACCGCCCCATACTCCAATAATAATATACATTGGTACTAATATTACTTCGAAGAATAAGTAGAATAATAATAAATTTATTGAGGTAAATGCTCCTATACAAAAGGATTCCATTAATAAAAAACATACCAAATATTCTTTTATATATTTTTTAACAGTAAATAAGCTCCCAATAATGCAAATAAGAGTAAGAAAGGAAGTTAAGCTTACGAAAAATATTGATATACCATCAATACCTACATGAAATTCAAGTCCAATTTTATCAAGCCAGCTATATCGTTCAACAAATTGATAAGTAGGGTTAGATGAATCAAATTCTATTAATATATATATAGTTGAGATAAATGTTAAAACACTACTCAGCACCGCAACATACATTGTATGTATTTGCTTATCGGGTTTTTTGCTTTGACTAATAAATAGCAAAATATATAGCACGCTTATTAGCGGTAGGAAGATAGTAATTGATATGATTGGTAATTCTAACATTTTTTTAAGATTTTATAAGTTTTTCGTCATTCTTAGCAATGGCAATGGCTCATATATCATTCTCACTTAAGGCTTGCCTGCGTGGATCAGGTTTTTCGTCATTGCGAGAAGAAACTGAAAGTTTCGACGAAGCAATCCAGTAAAATGCATAGCATTTTTTATTAGTATTTTTAACTGGATCCCGTGAATAAATCACGGGATGACAGGGGAAAATGATCCACGCAGGGCAAGCCTTAAGCGAGAATGACACTACACGGCAACTAACCAAACAAAGTAACTAATTGTTACAACAACAAACAACACTACATATAAAGTATAGTTAAAAACATATCCAGTTTGGGTTTTGCCGATCAACCTACTGAAACAATTAACACTTCTAGCAAAGCCATTAGGACCAAAACGATCAATTATTTTTTGATCACCAGAATAAAATAAACAAGCTAAGCAGTTAATAGGTTTTACTATTAAGAAATTATATAGCTCATCAAAATAATATTTATTGATTAATATTTTAGATATGGTTGTCATCCCGTGGCTTGTCCACGGGATCCAGACTTTTTTGTTTTTTTTCTGGATGGAGTTAGCAACCCACGGAATGACAGTGCCGATAACAATCCCTATTATCCCAACTACCATTGGTAATAACTTAATATGCAAAGGTGGATGAGTAATTAATAGCTTATAAGCGTGTAAATTAAGTAAACTATCATGGAAATAACCATTCGGTTTATCCATTGAAAGCAGATAATAACCAATCATCCCGCTAAAAAAGCTTCCTGCCACCAATAATGTAAGAGGATTATTCATTATTTTAGGCGGTTCATGTGCATGCTCGAAAACATCTTTTTCTAGTCTAGTTTTGCCGTGGAATACCAACATAATAATTTTCATTGAGTAAATAGCGGTAAGTATTGCAGCTAATATACCAAATATAAACATAAATGACCCGTTGCTATAAACCGCTTCCAAGATCGAATCTTTTGAATAAAACCCTGCAAGCGGATAGATCCCTATTAACGCAAGCGAACCGATTAAAAAATTTCCATAAGTTATAGGCATCTTATTTCGCAGCTCACCCATTTTAAATATATCCTGCTCATGAACTGCATGTATAACACTGCCAGCCGATAAAAATAGTAAGGCTTTAAAAAAGGCATGCGTTACTAAATGAAATATACCGCTATTATATGCTGATACCCCGCAAGCCATAAACATATAACCAAGCTGGCTACAAGTTGAATAGGCAATAATTTTTTTGATATCGTTTTGCATAATCGCAATGCTTGCAGCAAAAAGGCAAGTAATACCGCCGATGATCGTGATGAATTGTAGCACCATAGGACTGTATTCAAACAAATATGAACAGCGTGCTACTAAAAACACTCCTGCCGTTACCATAGTTGCTGCGTGAATCAGTGCAGATACAGGAGTAGGTCCTTCCATTGCATCAGGAAGCCAGACATGTAAGCCTATCTGTGCCGATTTTCCCATGCAGCCGATGAACAACAATAAGCAGGCAACATCAAGGATAGAAATTTCAAAATTAGCTAGTAATATTTTTGTATTAGCTAATTTTGGAGCAAGCAAAAATACATCCTCATAATTTGCTGAATGACAATAAAAAATAATCGTTATTACACCTAAAATAAAGGCAAAATCTCCGACTCTGTTGGCTATAAAAGCTTTAATAGCTGCTTTATTTGCTGATTCTTTTGAGTACCAAAAACCAATTAATAAATACGAACAAACGCCAACTCCCTCCCAACCAAAAAATAATTGTAAGAAATTATCAGCTGATACTAGCATTAGCATAAAGAAAGTAAACAACGATAGGAAAGATAAGAAACGTACTATCCCCTTATCTTCTACCATATAGCCGAGAGAATAAATATGTACGACGCTAGATACCCATGTGACGGCTATAAACATTATGCTTGTTAGCTGATCTATATAAATCGACCAGTCTACCTTAAATTGGCTAACTTCAATCCATGGCAATAATTTTATATGGATTATATGCCCGTTTAATCCTGTATGATAAAATATTATTAATGCAAATAATGCTGATAAAGATAAAAATGATGTTGCAACTATGGACGCTAGTTTTTTATCTATTCTTCTTACAAATAATCCGTTTATTAAAGCAGAAGCAAGAGGTAATAAAATAATCATTATAGCAATGCTTTTATACATCTTTATCCCCTCATCTGATTGATATCTGTGACTTCAATCGAGCCTTTATTACGGAAATATATCAGTAATATCGCAAGACCAATAGAAGTTTCAGCAGCAGCTATAGTTAGAATTATGATGCTGAAAATCTGCCCTGATAATTCTTGCATATATACCGAGAAAGCAACAAAATTTATATTAACTGCAAGCAGCATTAGTTCAATCGACATTAATATATTGATAATATTTTTGCGATGCATAAATAATCCAAGCATCCCGATAGTAAACACTAAACTACTTAAGATCAAATAGTGATTAAGCCCTATATATTCATTCATATTTGATATTCTCAATTCCTTTATTTATAAAAGGTTTTGTCATTAATACAGCATTTTCTTTATTATGCGAAAGTTGTTTTGCAATATTTTGACGCTTTACTCCGTCACGTTTTCTAAGAGTTAAGGTAATACAACCAATCATGGCAACAAATAAAATAAGTCCCGCAATTTGGAAAGGTATCATAAAATCAGTATATAATATTTTTCCTATTGCTTTAGTATTTGATACATCACTTGCTATAGCAAATGATAAATCAGAACTAAAATGAATATTTTTAGTACCAAGTAAAATAATCACTACTAAATCAGCAAACATAATCAAAGATACAAAAATGCTTAAGATAGGCTTTTCCTTTAGCTGCATTATAGCCTTATTAAAATGCATATCCAACATCATTATCACAAATAAAAATAATACTGCTACTGCTCCGACATATATGACTATTAGCATCATTGCTAAAAATTCTGCACCAAGCAGTATCATAAGTCCAGAGCCGTTAATAAAGGCAAAAATTAACCATAATACTGAGTATACGGAATTTTTGCTCAAAACAACGCATAGACTGCTAATTATGATTAATGTTGTAAATAAATAAAAAAATATAGGCATGAGTTATTATATTGTGTTTCCTCGTCATTGAGAGGATATGCATGGCAGATGACGGAGGCAATCTCGTAAGGACTCCTGAGATTGCTTCGTCGCTACGCTCCTCGCAATGACGGGTTGTATATTAAACCAATAAAGCGTTAGCGGCAAACTTGTCAATCATTGGCATAAATAAGACCTCGAGTTGTTTACGTATTACTTCTTGGTCTTCTATCTTTTGTCCGTCTTTGCTTAAATTTATTTCACCTTTTACTACATGACCCATCACTGCGTCAATAATAGCTTTCTTATCATGCTTACCATCCATATATCTAATAGCAAGTTTTTCAAAGAAATTAACCCCTACTGGCTCATGTTTTAAATTTGTAACCCACATATAAGGAGTATGGATTGCTTGATGTATTACAAGCTTCGTAGTTTTAGGCTTATTAAGCTCAGGCGTTTCTCTATGTTTCTGAGTAGTAATATTAATGTAACCTTGTAATACTAACTTCATTGCGTTTTCCAAAAGCTCAGCTTTTATTTCATTTAATTTAGTACCATGTAGCTTTTTATTAGCTTCCTCGGTTATTTTCTCAAAACTTAAGGGGTTATTAAGATGCTCACTAAAAGTATATAAAATAGCTTTCATGTAGGGTGAGGCAGTTGTCAAATTACTATCTTTATTGCCGTTCAAAAAGAATGCTAAGCTTTCAGAAGAATTATTAAGATCAACCTCTTTAAGCGATTTTTCAGGAACGACGTTAAAGATCATATTAAATTTCATTATATCTTCGTTATTAATGTTTCTATTGATTTTTACATCATTATGACATAATAAAGTAGATCTAAAACGACGATTTGTAATAAAATCCATATATTGTTCAGTTCTAACTATATCATTTACGACTTTTAACTGCTCTACCACTTTTTGTGGCATATTACCTAAATACATAGTAGAAAGGTTACAATCAGCTAAATATTGTAAGTTATGCTTCCTAGCTTCATCCATAAATTCATGGAAGTAAAACTGAGCATTTTCTTCTTCTAAATGATCATGACGTAAATAATGATCTGTTTGTTTCGATAATAATCCGGCTTCAGTTTTTAATACTTCAGCATAAGGTGTTTTTGAATTCTCTAAGCTATCTTTAACAAAATCTAATAATAATCTAGACTGAGCTATTTTATCGCATACATTTGCAAATGAACTAGAATGATAAAGCATCATATCTCTAACCGTACGAACCATATTCCAGCCAGGTAAAGTATTATAACTGATATATGCTATACCGTTTTTGCTTAGGTTTTTATTACATACATCAAAAATTTTATCTCTAACGTTTTTTGATACCCAAGACATTACACCATGACAAATTATATAATCAAACTTATTCAAGGAATCATCAATATCAAGTATAGAACAATGATGAAATTCTATATTTTTCAGTCCAAGTTCTTTTACAGTTTTATTTGCTTCGTCAATTTGTACTTTAGATAAATCAATACCAACAAAATGAGCTTTTGGATAAAGAACAGCATGAGGAATTAAATTACCACCAGCAGCACAACCTAACTCTAATATTTTTGCGGTTTCCACATTAGGGGCATCTACACCGAAAAGAGTCGCAAGAGTGCTTAAATGAAAAGGATTAGTAAAGGAATATGGATAGCTTTCGTACGGCACTTCATCATAAGTATTATGCTTTATTGCCCCATTAATAACAGGTTGCGTATTATGTTTTTCTTTCGTTGTTTTATCGTGACCATTAGGAAGATTTGAAGAATTACTAGCTTTTGCAGACATATTTTTTCCTTATAAGTTAGATTAATTAGTACAGTTGCGATAATTAGCGTCATTACGAGAAGCGAAGCTTTGTTGCATAAATCATTTATCCATATATGCCGACAATACCTCCTCACAATGACAAAGCTACCATATAAATATTTCACAGAATCTTTAAAATGGCAATCTATAAGTAAATCCTATACCAAATTCTCCAACACCTATAGTTTTTTAATAGGTTTTGCGGGTAAAAATTGCCCTGTTTTCATATCAAGTGTGTCATAATTAATTCTCACCCGATATACTGTTTGTAATTTTGCAGTTAGATCTACACTAAAATTTGAAGAAAGAGATTTTGAAACTCCGAGTCCTGCTTGCCAAGCAACACAATTTTTATGTGTTTTTCTTACTTTAAAATAATCCCTATTTATAACGTCCCATTTTGAAGATGTAGGTTTAACTTTTACCTGAGCTATACCACCACCTATTATTACGAAAGGAGTAATACCATTCATCTCTTCTAAGTCATAAATAAGATTTAACATATATATGTTCGAAAATACTTTAGTATTCCCAGGAGTTTTAGGTATAGTTAAGCCATTGCTTAAATTTTGTGGTGGTAATACGTAATGCAGACGATATTTAGGTTGATAAGTTGCCGAGAATTCAACAGATATTTGCGGATAAATTGTATAACCTATTTTTCCGCTATACATACCTGCCCTTTTTAAAATAATTTCGGTATTAGAATGTTTATGGCGAAATTTACTAATAACAGGTTCAACTACGCCGCCTTCCCCACCTATATAAAAGCCGGTTTGCTCGTTTATATTTTCTTCGGCAAAAACAGCATTAGTAATAAAAATGGATAAAGCAACAGTAAATAATTGTAGTAATTTGATCATTATATTTATCTTGGAAAAATTTTTAAGGATATTATATCTTTAGCCTATTGGCGGTCAACTATATTTTTTCTAATTACAGAAGCAAATATGCCCAATAGCAATAAAGTAATAGTAACAGTTAAAGAAATATAAGTCGGAATGGCTATATAATGATGAATAAATATTTTAATTCCGATAAATATTAAAATTAATGCTAAGAAGTATTTGATATAGCTGAATCGTTCAACAATTTCTGCAAGACAGAAGAATAAAGCTCTAAGCCCTAAAATAGCAAAAATATTTGAGGTATAAATAATATAGGCATCATTAGTAATGGCAAATATTGTCGGTATACTGTCTATGGCAAAGACTAAATCTATTGCCTCTATTAATACCAAAGAGATAAAAAGAGGAGTAACATATAGTTTTTTGTTACGTGTAACAAAGAATTTATCCCCCTCCAGGTTAGGCGTAACATTTAAATATTTTATTATTGACTTATAAAGATAAGAATTTTGTATATCAAAGGTTTTATGAGATACATAAAAAGTTTTTACGCCCGTAGCAATAAGTATCACGGCAAAAATATATAATAACCAAGAGAATTTATTTATAAGAATAATCCCGCCATAAATCATTACAGCCCTGAAAGCTATTACGCCAATTATACCAAAGAATAAAACACGATGTTGATATTTTTGCGGAATCTTAAAAAATTGGAAGATAATTGAGATAACAAAGATATTATCAAGCGACATAGCCTTTTCAATTAGAAAGCAAGTATAATATTCACGTGTGCTATCTGCTCCCATATTATAATAAATATAAATGCCAAATAAACAGGATATTGTAAAATAGAAAAGGCTAAAGAGTAAGCTTTGCTTAAAGCTCATTACTTCATTTTTTTTATGTATAACCCCTAAATCAAGTACTAATAAAGCAAAAATTATGGTGTAAAAAATAATCCAACTCATAACTTATCTCAGCATTTTATATTGCATATGATAATATAATCCTCCACCATACATAACTCTTAGCTGGAATTTTATAGTATTTTCTCCTTGTTTTAAATAAGGCTTGATATCAAGTGGTAAATTTTTAGCTTGTAACGCCATACCTTGATCATTACCATTGTTACAATAAGCTTTTTGATCCAAAGAATCTTGAGAAGCTATAGGTGCACTAAGAACTTTTGTATTATTAACATATACAAGTGTACAATCATCATACCATAAATCTAGAATTTTAAAATAATCGATATCAGCCATAATAGCATCTAAAGTTACTTTAAATGTTATGGTAAATAATTTACTATTATCTGGTTCATTTGATGCATCTATAAAAGTTCTAGGATCACGAGGGAATGCATCTACTCCAAGGCTAGGATCAGGTTGTAATGGTACAACATTTAAAATAAAATCACCAGTTTTTGTAGTAGGATTATAAGGAGTATTTACTAATTCCGTAGGAAAATTGTTTTCAATAATTTCTATAGGTAGACCTTTTGATTCTCTACAACCAATATTTTGTCCTAAAGTCTCAAATTTAATAGTTTTATTGTCAAAATTTGATAAGCAGTAACGCTTAAGGCTTGTTCCTTTTGGTTCCAGATTTGGATATGGATCTAAAGATGGATCTATTTCTACCCAATTAGGTGGACATGTACCTACTCTTAACTCTCCTATATCTGTTTCACCCCACAATGCATTACCATCAGAAGCTTGTGGAGAAGTAATTGCAGAACAAACAGGAGCTAAAATAGGCGAACATAGATTTAACTCTCGCCAAGTTTTATCTCTTACATCTGAAACCTTAACATCATATGTTGGTTGATTAGGTTTTGCAGGATCATCACTAGGATAAAATGTAACTTTATAATATTGAGTAGCATCTAATATAGAGCCTAAATTAGATTTAGGTTCTAACCTATTTAAATAGTCTGTAGTTAAGACGCACACAGGAGTATTAGGATTATCATTATTAGTATAACAATTAGTATTATTAGCACATTTATAAACGGTAATACCTTTTCCTGTACCTGATAAAGTTTCTACTTGAGAACAACCGCTTGTACTTTCACATAAACTAAGATTTGCATAATTAGCATCTTCAGCAATTTTACTTTTAAGTACGCTACAATCTACAGTATTTGACTGATCTAATTTAGCAAGCACACAATTTATTTGTTGATTATTATTAGGATTACCAGGTGTTGTTGATGGTGGCGGCGGCACAGGGCTACAATGCTGGAAATTCTTCGGCATTAAGCAAGTATGCGTTCCACCTTGTATATATTTACCATTTATATATTCCAAATATTTTAAATAGACTGCATTTGGGTTCGGACTACCATTATTGTCATAAGGCGGTATATTATCTTTATATACGCCGTGAATTGTTATTTGGTTTAATGCATTAGGACCTGAAAATGGCATAGCAATATATTTATCATCCGGATATTTTGGGGGATCTTTAGGGATAAATGCAACAGAAGAACTATAATTATAACCAGCAAGCGTTACTACACTTTCTGTAGCATTAGGATTATCAGGATCAGGTGCTGCATATGATAATGGGGTCACAAGTGTACTAGTTTGATCTATAATATTACCCTTATCATCTATTACTTGCATAGAAGCAACGAATTGTGGAGTATAATAGCTATTGCTTGGGCAAGTAATTCCCGAATATTGTTTTTCACATTCATAAGTAGCTAAACTATATGAATCACTTACTCTAGACACACATCCTGCTAAACTACTCGATTCAAATACACAGATATCTGCTGGATCTTGTGTATCTGTTTTAGTATTACTAATAGAAGCATAAAGGCTTCGAGATTTATTGTTACTATCATTTAAAGTAAAGCTTTGCTGTATTGGCATTAAATTATCTTTATCTTGAACTTGCACTTCAGGAAATTGTACGCTTACATCAACAAACTGACCTATATTAGCTCCCCATATTTTTTGACAAGAAGTTGAATTATTTGCTTCTGCAGTACCACAATCAGGTATATCACTTATAAAATAATCACTAGGAGTTTCAAGTTTATCCATAACCTGCGAATATACTATTCTAAAACCTTGATTACAACCATTAGCAGTAACATCGCAAGTTAATTTTATATTTGTATTAATGCAAGGAGCACCACTTGAAGAACTACTACAAGGTTTAATAAAATCTGTATAAGCAGTAGCTACGTGAGCACTACTTGCTGAAGTAAATACCCCTTTTATTTCTACACAAGTATTAAGATCAGGATTGGTACCGGTACAAATCGGTATAAGATTATTAAAACTAACACGTACTGTATTATTAATAATATTATTTCTAACATTTGACACTACGCAAGGCAAGACAACGGAAGATTGATTAAAAGTTCCATCAGGGTTTTTAACACTACATACATTATTAATGACCGCAGGAACGCTAAGCTCGTTTAAACTTTTACAAAATGGCGGTGGGTAAGGACCTAAAGGTAATTGTACACAACCG
This sequence comes from Stiretrus anchorago, assembly GCA_913697995.1. Lineage (NCBI taxonomy): Eukaryota > Metazoa > Arthropoda > Insecta > Hemiptera > Pentatomidae > Stiretrus > Stiretrus anchorago. The sequence continues at coordinate 21,471 of CAJYCS010000043.1, read as the reverse complement.
AAAGAAAAATCATCTACAGAACCGTTTAAAGACCCAAAAGCTTCAATGATTGGTATTATTACCTTATTAGGGAAGAAATTAAATAGATCACCTATAGCATTAAGTACAGTTTGTAGTACTTTTATTATTTCCGAATCTTGACTTATCATACCAAGCAGCTTAGAAAGTAAACTTGGTATATTTGCTCCACCAAGTGTAGTAACTAGAAATTTCAATACTTGTGCAATCGGGCTCAACTTAGTAGTTTCATGTAGTGGTTGACTATTAGGATTCCAGTCTACAAGGTCAGTATGTGCTCCTGAATCTGAAACAAGATTTACAAGACCTGGATCACTACATGCACAAAGCTTAGGGGAAGAAATAGTAAGTATTTGTCTGTCTACCCCAACTATAGTATCGTCACTATCGGTAAAACCAACTTTATTAAGATGAAATCCTGCAGTATATCCAGGATCAGCAGGGGAAGGATCAGAATTTATTCCAGGAGGAGGTGCCATTGCAGGCACTGCAATTCTGGCACAAACTCTAGTTAGCGGTAAGCCATAACCGGTTGGCCATAATACGCATTGTCCATCCCAGTTTAAATTAGCGTTCTGAGACCAACAAGCAGCAGCATTACAGCTTTGAATTCTAATAGTTATCTTAGGAGTAAAATAGGTACTGTCTGGTGACGCTTGAGCACATCTATTTAATACAAAAGGTACAAACCTACCAGGATAATCAAATTGTAATAAACAATTATCAGTATCACGACCATCACTTTTATTCCAAGGAGGACAATTTGCACCTGTTTTAAATGTCTTTACTATTTGATTCGGACCTTTATTCCAAGTTTCTGTTCTTTCACTTTGCCCACAATTACAAGGATCAGTAATACAACCACCTATATCACCCCAAATACTGGCATGCGTATTAATTGAGCAAAATAAAAATAAAAAAAATAATAAATATTTTTTCAACACTTTGAGTAATTGTTATAAAATAGTTGTTATATATTGTTACATAGTAGTCATATACCGCAGATATTTTAAGATTTGGAAGTCAAATAAGCGGTGAGCCTGCGGAGCGTAGATAACTACGTGAGCACAGGCGAATCCCGAAATTTGGCTTGCCAAATCTTGAAATATCAAAGGTAGACTAGTCTACGTTTAGTGCATCGTATAAATAATTAATCCAATTATCTGGTGGTCCTTGGTATTTTTCTAGCACTTCTTTATAGATGACCATTTCTTCTTTTTTACTTGATAAAATACGCACGACTCCAGTTAATGCTGCTATACTTAATTCTAAAGCTATAGATTCATTATCTTTATTAATTAAAAACATTCTACTGGTAAGTATTAATTGCGATAACTTACGTATTTCTGAATCTGTTAAACCTAAAATCTCATCTAGATCTTCGATTTTTACATCAGACGGTAAAATAATTTTAGTATTAATTATTTCAAGCCATGCTTTTAAAGTATATTTTGGATATGCCTTAAGATAAATAAAATTAAAATTACCTACAAAGACACCATTATTTTCAGATAAATTATTAAAAATTAAGCTTATATTATCACTATAAATTTCAGGTTTATAGAGTTTATCAAAACTATCTGCAACAAATATTTTAGGTTTAGTACCTACTAAGCTTAAATGATAAGTAAGGGCATAAACTACACTAGCACAAACACTTTGATGTTTTTTTAAGTTATTATTAAATTGTTCTAAATATTTTCTTTCACTTGGATAGAATTGCTTAGCAAAAGGTTCATCTGAAAGCTTGTATAAATTAAGACCGACAATACTACTTTCATTAATATTAAAAACTGATTGGTCAAATAAACCGCTATATAATTGTCCCTCAGTGAAGCCTTTTAATTTATCTAATATTGTACTGCCACCCTCTTCTTTAAAATCTTCCAATTTTAAGATGTCAGAAAAAATTCGCTTTTCCTTATCAATCGATAAAATTTTACTTCTGAGTTTCTCTAAAAAAGTTAGCTCTACTTCATTAAGCGGTGAAATATAATGACCACTTAACATTTTTAAAAATTCTAAAATGAAAGCTTGCGATTTTTCTGTATCATCTACTGAAAATGGATTGATAATTTGTTTATCAACCTCTAACCATGTACCCTCTAATGCTTCGATAAAAATCTTAGAATCATTGCTATTAGAGATATAAATTATTGTTGGATCGTACTTAGTTGATTCTGACACCAGAAAATTTAATAATACTGTTTTACCAGTTTTTTCTGTACCAAAAATACAAGTATTACCCCTACCAGTTTTATCATGAAAATTCATGAAATAAGGAGTACCTCTTTCTGTTCTAAGTAGTGTTAACGCTCGTCCCCAAGAAGTATATTGGCTACCTAAAGGTGAGTTGTGCAGAGCAGCAAGAGATGCTATATGATCTGACAATAAAGGCGACATTCTTCGTATGAAAGCAAAATTAGCCGGTAATTGTGCCCAAAATGTTTGTTCTATATTAAGATCTTCTTTTACATGAACAATACCAAGTTTAAAAAGCTCTCTTGCAGCTTTTGCAACAGAAGCAGTAAGTTTATCTTCATCTTCTTCTATAATAGCAATTGAAATTTGTTGATTACAAAACTCAAAAGAAGATTTATTATCATTAAGTTTATTAATCCCTTTATGCTCAATTAAGTTATTATCATTAGTAATTTTTAAAATATAATCCTGCCCCTTTAAAGCAGCAGTCACTACTTTTTTATCAACAAAGTAAAATATCTCGGTTATTATTAATTCAAGCGGCAGCTGCAAAAACTTATCAAGAGCTTCAGAAGGAGATTCTTGATATTCTTTGATAGATAACAAGGAAATAAATTTTTTATTTTGTTCCTGATTCGTGACTATCATTTTATCGCCACTAATCGTATAAGTACTTCTACCTATTGCACTTGATAAATCTATTATAGGTACTAGACAATCACTATCGTTAATATTAGCTATTCGGTTATATAAAAATAAAGGTGCAGAAAATGTGTTTTCATTTTCAAATGTTATACCAAGCTTTTCTGCGTCAAATTCATTTAAGTCATTCAAAATATTATTAGCAAGACTTTCTAGCTTTTGAACAGCAGACTCTAAATATTTATTTTCAAAGTCTACGATTAATTTAGTTGATAAAGAATTTATCAAGGAGCCAAAATTTTTAATTTTAATCTTGGCAGAATCATGTACTATGGAAATATATAAAGTATTAACAAATTTATCATTCCAGTGATTTTTTCTCTGCCATAATGCATGGATGTTAGCAGGTAATAATTTTTTATACGGAGTAGGATCATCTAAATTTTGTCTTTCTCTTATTGTATGCATCCAAAAAGCAAAATCATAACTATTTGTATGTTTTTTTACAGAAGCTCTAATTATTTCACGTAAATTTTGTATCTTATCACTAATTTTTTCTGAACTAATACCATAAACTTTAATAATTTGTAGTAACTTACCATCCTTGGTAAGCAAAGTATGCTCATTATAGTGACATGCTATAGGTATAAAATTCGGAGCATTATAATTATATATATCCTTATCAAACTTTCGTAAACCACTAAACACAAATAACCTTAATTTAAATTAATTTGTTGTCATCCCTTGAAGGCTTTGTTGCATGGGTTGAGAGTCGTCATTGCGAGAAGAAACTGAAAGTTTCGTACATCCGCAATCTCAGAAACCATATGCTGTTTCATGAGATTGCCACGCTCCTTGCAGTCGCTTAGCTTATGACGAAAAAACGAGCCATGCCAGTCACAGTATAACAACAAGCTATGTTCACAAACACTACTACAAAACCCTAGCATGTAATAAACATTATTACAAAACTTTACCTAATTATTTACGTTTAATAAATGATTATTCTTTATATGCAGTGATTTTTTGTAACCCTCCCATATAATTTACCAGAACATCTGGTACGGTTATTGAACCGTCTTCATTTTGATAATTTTCTAAAATTGCAACCATAGTTCTACCAATTGGTAAGCCGGAAGCGTTTAAAGTATGAACTAAAGTAGTATCATGACTGCCGAATTCCTTATATCGTGCTTTCATTCTACGTGCTTGAAAATCACCACAATTAGAACAGCTAGCAATTTCACGATATTGTTTTTGTCCTGGAAGCCAAACTTCTATATCATAAGTTTTTTGTGATGCAAAACCCATATCACCTGTACAAAGTAGCATAGTGCGATAAGGTAACCCCAGTTTCTGTAGGATAGTTTCTGAAGCGTTAGTCATGTATTCATGCTCGTTTTTTGACTCTTCAGGTATTGTAATAGATACAAGCTCTACTTTACCAAATTGATGCAATCTAATCATCCCTCTAGTATCTCTACCGCTGCTACCTGCTTCTGATCTAAAGCATGGTGTATAAGCAACAAGTCTCATAGGTAATTTTTCACGAGGAATAATAGTATCGGCAACCATGTTGACCAATGACACTTCTGCGGTTGGAATTAATCTATAACCGTTTGTAGTTGCAAAAGATTCATCGGCAAATTTAGGTAACTGACCAGAATTATACATAGCATTATCTCGAACTAGCACTGGAGGCGACACTTCAAGAAAACCGAACTCTCCAGTATGAACATCAAGCATGAAATTGGCTAAAGCACGCTCTAATTTTGCTAAATCACCTTTTAATGTTACAAATCTAGCACCTGAAATTTTCGCTGTTTGCTCAAAATCCATTAGATCTAGCTTTACACCAAGCTCAAAATGTTGTTTTTTATTTTGAGCATTAAGATCTACTTCTCCATGAGTACGAATTAATTTATTCATACTTTCATCAATACCATATGGCACTTCTTCATCAGGAATATTAGGAAGAGTATTTAATAGCTCGTTTAGCTCATTATTATTGTTTAAATCTTGTTCGAGCTCCTCTAGCTTTTCATTGATGTCCTTGACATCTCTTTGTAATCCCTCAAATTCCTCGCCGCTTTTAGGATTTATGTTACCTAAAATTTTTGACTTTACTTTACGTGCGTGCTGAAATTCTTGAATTAGATTAGTGATTTTTCTTTTTTTTCCATCAAGCTCTTTGATTCTTTTTGCCATAGGTTCAATAAATCTCTGCCTAAGCTTATCATCGAATAATTCTTGATTTTCTCTAATCCATTTAATATTTAGCATTTATGACCTCGGTTTTTTCTATATAATTACATATTATTATTGAAATTTCATATAATAAAAGCAGCGGTATTGCAAGAGCAAACTGGCTTAATATATCTGGAGGAGTTAATATTCCTGCAATAATAAAGTTAATAACTATCGCAAAGCGTCTTTTTTGCTTAAGCGTTTCTATTGTAATTATTTTTAATGTATTTAATATTATTAAAACAACTGGAAGTTGAAAGGCAACACCAAAAGCTATAATTAGATGAATAACTAGATTTAAATATTCACTAATCCTAGCTTCTAAAACTATCGGTACTATTAAATCACGCTTTTCAAAACCAAGGAAAAAATTCCAAGCTTTTGGCATTACGAAATAAAAAACGAAAATACTACCACACCAGAATAAAATAGGCGATATAAAAAGAATAAACGCAATAATTTTTTTTTCATGGTGATATAATCCCGGACTAACGAATAAGTAACATTCTAAAGCAATTATCGGTATAATAATAGCGAAAGCTGCAAAAGCTGCAAGCTTAATATAAGTAAAAAATGCCTCAGTAAGTCCAGTATAGATTATATTTCGTAAATTATCCTTACTTAGTTTAGCAAGCGGCTCTAATAAGAAACTATAAATATTATCACTAAAATAATAGCAAATAGCAAATGCAACTATAAAAATAATAAATATTCTAGATAATCTTACTTTAAGCTCTGATAAATGTTCTTGAAAAGAATATAATTTCATAAATAAAAACTTCTGTTTCTATTTTTTTTATAAATTACATCAACATCAGGTAATGAGATGTTATGTTTTTTTGCTTTTATGCCTTTTAATTTTCCTTTAGAGTATAGAACAGTCTCTTGCATACCTCTTAATATACTTTTTTCAGCTTGGTTAGATTTTTTATTATTCATTCTTTTTCTTTCCAACACAACCAATTTTGTTTTCGATCCATGTAATAACACTTATATTTTCTTACCATATACTTTAAAGAAGACCAGTATAAATAACATACTAAATAACGTATTACAAAAAAAGAATAAAGACCAAGGAAGATATTTTGCACAAATGCCACCAAGAGCAGCTAAAACAATACGACTAACCGAGCTAAAAGATGCTATAATAGAATATTGGGTAGCAATAAATTCACTATTACAGAGGTTTGCAAAATATATAGAGATAATAGTTCCAGCAAAACCAATGCAAAAATTTTGCGTAGTAATAGTTATTATAAATATCTTTACGTTATATCCGACAATAGCAAGGATCATGAACATAAGAGGTGAAAGTAATTGAATAATGCCGCCGGTTAAAACGCTGCGTAATATACCGATTTTTGTTGATAAAATTCCGCCTAATGCTCCTCCTACTATCATGATAAGCAATCCGTAGGCCTTGTAAATAAAAGCTATTTCATGAGTAGTAAAACTTAAATCTAAAAGCAAAGGTGAGCTCATAGCCATAGGTATAGAATCAGCGGCTTTATATAGAAAAACAAACAGCATGATTAACAATAAATGCCGTTGTTCGTTTTTCAAGGATATAATGCTGCTTTTAATAACTTCAAAATATTGTTTCAGATTTATTAAATCTTTCGTTCTATAAGATTGTTGTTTTGGCTTTGGTTCTTTAATGCATAAAACAATCATAGGTCCAAGAAGAGTAATGCAAATAGCCAATTTATAAACAGTACTCCAATCAAAAATAACCGATATATATAAAGCACCGACGCTACCGAATAACATCCCAAGCCGGAATCCTATACTGCCGAAAGTAAACGCTAAAGAAAGTTCTTTTTTTGAAGTAGGTCTCTCAATGCGGTATGCGTCAAGTACAATATCCTGAGTAGCCGCACAAAAAGAGATAATAAATAATATAGTGGCTGTAATATATATATTATCACAAGGGCTAAAGCTTAAAAATCCGGTCATCGCTAAAATTAGGCATAGCTGTGATGCTATTGCCCAGCCACGCCTTGCTCCAAATTTAGAACATAAAAAAGGGATAGAATATTTATCAATAAAGGGAGACCATACAACCTTTAAACAATAAGGAAAAGCAGCAAGCGATATTAAACCTATTATATCGGTTGTATATCTTGCTTCGGATAATTGGTACGGAACGGTAAAAAAAATTAAATTAAACGTGAAACCGGAAATCAGACCTAAGAGCAAAATCCCAAGTAAATATATTTTATCTATACTTATTTTCTTTATTAAAAACATATTATTTATATTGTATTTTTAAAGAATAAGGTGCGACCTTAGAAAATATCTTACCTACTACCGGTATTTTAGTTACAATACTACTAATGAAGAAAAATGAAGGAATAACGTTACCTTTAATTTGAATTAATTTTTGGTTGGTATCAATATTACCTTTCATAGTAAAGTCAAAAAATGGTCCGTGTGCTTCTGCACCGGATAATGTAATTACGCTTCCTTGATAACTAAAATTACCGTTCATATCTTCAAATGAAATATTCTTATTATTGGTTATCGAGCTAAGAAGACCAGGTATTGAAACAAAAGAAACTAATCTTGTTAAAAAAGGAGTATCGGTTAAGGCAAAACGTGTTATATGGAATTTACCATCTAATATTGGTATTATATCGCCTTTTTTAACTTTGTATCTTCTAGTATTTAAGTTAATTTTAGCATAGCCATCTTGCATAGAGCTATACATCCCAAGCCCTTTAAGTAAAGCTCCAGCATTATCTGACTCAATTAACCATTGTTCATAGCTTTCTTGTGCAGTAAGAGACATCCTCACTTTTCCATTATTAGAAATATTGCTATTTAGAAAGCCAGAGAAACAGCGTACTTTATCACATTTAATTGCTAAATCAAAGTTATCTAAAATTACATTATCTTTTAATAAAACTTTATATATGTTAGTTTTTAACATTACATTACGTGTGGAATCACCATCTTTTTGTAAAAACTCCATCATATTAGAGTTTGAAAGATCTAACACACTTCCATAAATTTCAGTATTTAGATTATGGCTATCTATGGTTATTTTTCCTCTTAATCTTGTATTTTTATGATTAATAGAAGACAGAGATATATTATAAATATCTTTCTTAGCTAAGATATTACCACTAATTTTTAAACTATCATCCCCTGACAGATTAAATTCGATATTCTTATCTGAACCCTTATCACTTAATTTAGTATGGATATTTAAATTAGCTTTTTTACGCAACTGTTTGTGGATAGCTACTTTATCTATATAAAACTCTAAATTATCAAGGTTAGAATTAAGATCAATAGTTGTATTGTTATTTTGTTTCTTATACTCAAAATCTAAAACAGCACTACCTGACATTAATTTTAATATGCCAAAACTTTTATTATTTGCTGTAATATTACTTTTTATTTTAAGCAGGCAATTATTGTTTTCATCTACCATATCATGGTCATAAGTAAAATTACTTACATAGTTATTGATTTTACCCTTACCAGTAATATTTAATTGATTATCTTTAAAAACACCTTTTGCTTCTCCTTGTTGTAACAATATATTATTACTTAAAGTATTAAAATTTATATCAGTTAATGTTGAGGTAACATTATAGCTATTAGCGATTTCAGAATTGATAGGAATTATTATTTCTATTATTGAATTGGCATTTCCTTTAATTCCTTTCAAATCAATATCTTCATTTTTAATATTTTGATATGCGTCATTTGGGATAAAATCAACTAAATCACTAATTTCACCTTTAGCAGTAGCATTAAAAACAAATTGTGACTTAAGAGGTCCTTCCCATTTAAAAGTCATAATACCATTAGATAGAACGCTGTTACCGCTATAAGCCTCGTTAATCAAAAATTTTACCTCTGCCCCTGAAATAACTACATTAGTATCAACTTTAGTTAAAGCAGGTAAATCTTTATGATATTTATATTCAAAATTTGATATATGTAGATTCGCCTTTAAATTATCATCTTCTAAAATATTTTCTTTTAAAAATTTTCTATCTAGTTTAATGCTTAATTCGCCATTTTGAATGTGACCTTGTTTTATATGCTCCCGCAAATACGATATCACAGGATTGTTAGGAATAATTTTTTCTACTGTTTGGTAAATTATCAGAGGAATATTTACTATATTGGCATTTGCATCTATGTTTTTATCGGTTACTTTACTGTTTAAAGATAAAGAAGCTTTGTTCCCAAAATTCAGTTTACAATCAGCTATTTTAGGGTTATTTTTTGTATTGCTAGTTTTATAAACACATATAGCTTTTCCAAGCGGCAGCCCTGCCCCTTTTTCATCTGTTAAAATATCACTTTTTATTGAAGTTAGGTTTATGTTAGTTAAAATATTTCTTTGGAATATATTTAAGGAGTAATCACCATTTATCTGAGTATTTATAATTTCTTCCTTATTATTTGATATTACCGAAAATTGAGCTACATTAAAATATGCTTCTATTAATGAATTAGAAAATAGATTTTTGAAATTTAAAGTAATATCAAGGTCATTAATTTCCCCTTCAGCATTATCTATAAGATATAAAGAAATTTTATTAATTATTAAGTGATTTTCTTTAAAATTTAAGTCATCTATTACAGCTTTGATATCATTCTTACTTAAATAAAATTCAATTACTCTTTTTAAAGGCTTATTCATATGCCCATGATTTGCACTATAAAAAATTAAATAAGCAACTAGAAACAATGCAGCAAAAGTTGTAAAAATACTAATAAAAGCTTTTTTGAGAAAATTCATTCGAGTTTATAAATCGATTAAAAGATAACGCAAGTTTTAGACTTGTAATATTTGTTAAATATAAAGTATAATCTAGAAAAAATCATCAAAAATTATGAATATTACATTTATTGGTAGCGGCTATGTGGGATTAGTTTCAGGTGTTATGATGAGCTATCTAGGTCACAATGTTACTTGTCTTGATAATGATGAAGCCAAAATCTCTAAGTTAAATAAGAAAATATTACCAATTTATGAAGCTAAACTTGATAAATATTTTATGCAAGCTTTGGAACATGAAAGGTTAAAGTTTGCTAGCTTTTATAATGATGAACTTAAAAATACCGAAGCAGTATTTATAACAGTCGGTACACCCTCTAAAGAATCAGGCGAAGCCGATTTAAGTTATGTTTATGAGGCAATAGATAAAATTTCTGAATATATAAACAAAGATTGTTTAATAGTTATCAAATCAACTGTTCCACCAAATAGTTGTAATAATATCATTAATTATTTAAAAGAAAAAGGCTTCTCATTTAATGTTGCATCAAATCCAGAATTTTTACGTGAAGGAAACGCTGTAGAAGATTTTTTATATCCTGATCGTATCGTGATTGGTGTAAATAATAAAGAATCAGAGGATATATTACGAAAGATTTATATGCCTTTAACGGATAATGGAGCAGAATTAATAGTCACTGATTTAGTTACAGCAGAGCTTATTAAATATGGCTCAAATAGTTTTTTGGCTACTAAAATTGCTTTTATTAATGAGATGGCTAATTTATGCGAAAAAATTGGGGCTGATATTAAAAATTTATCTAAAGGGATAGGGCTTGATAAAAGAATTGGAACAGCCTTTCTAAATGCTGGACCTGGCTTTGGAGGCTCATGTTTTCCAAAAGATATCTTGGCACTAAATAGTATCATTAAGAATAATCATATAGATTCTAAAATTCTTGAAGCAGTGATTAGAAGTAATAAAGAGCGTCCGAGCCTGATGGTAGATAAGATAGCTACTTTATTAGATGAAGATTTAAAAGGTAAAAATATAGCAGTTTTAGGATTAACCTACAAAGCCGGTACTGATGATGTTAGAGCGAGTCCTGCAATTGAGATCATTAAAAATTTATTAGATAAAGGGGCATACGTTAAGGCATTCGATCCCATGGGTCTTGAAAATTCTCAAAAAACTTTTCAAAATGAAAATTTGTTATATCTAGATTCCGCAATCAAAGTTTGTGATTCTTCTGATGCTATAATTATTACTACCGAGTGGAGCGAATTTCAAGCACTTGATTGGCAGAAAATTTATAGCTTGGTAAAAACACCTATAATTATTGATCTACGGAATATCTTAAAAGCTGACGAGGTGGAGAACATAGGCTTTAGATATTATACAGTAGGGAGTAAGATTTAGTGCTGATGTCATTCCCGCGTAGGCGGGAATCCAGCATAAAGCGAGATGAATCGAGCTTTTAATCCTAAAGGATTTGCCGTATTTGTAATTTTTTCTGGATTCCCGCCTACGCGGGAATGACATAGGGCTCTACAACAAAATCATACACTTTAACACTAATTAAAAATGCAAACTGAATTTATACATTTAAGAACGCAAAGTTCCTATTCTTTTTTAGCAAGTGCATTAACTACTGAGAAAATAGTAGAGCTTGCCTCTTCTTATAAAATGCCTGCTATTTGCTTAACAGATAAAGAGAATTTATTTGGATCGCTAGAGTTTGCTTTATATGCAATAAAGAAAGGTTTGCAGCCTATTCACGGAGTTATTTTAAATATACAATATGAGGCAAATGTTTTTGCTGAAATTTTACTAATAGCTAAAGATGAAACTGGCTATAAAAATTTGCTTAAACTATCCAGTATCACCTTTACCACAAATGATCGTAAAATATGCAACCATATTACTTTTGAAGATTTAAAAGAACATCAAGAGGGATTAATTGCATTATGTTGTTATACTGAAGGCGTTATAGGGAAGTGTTTGCTTTCTAATAAAGAAGAACAAGCTGAAATGTTTGCACGAAACTTGCAAGAAATTTTTGGAGATCGTTTTTACTTTGAAATCATGCGACACGATCTACCGGAAGAGCAGCTTATTGAAGATAATTATATTAAAATAGCATCACAATTAAATATTCCGCTTGTTGCTACTAATAAAGTACTATTCAGCAAAAAAAGCATGCATGATGCACATGATGTATTATTATGTATTTCTGCCGGTGTTACTAAAGAATATCCTGATCGTAAAACAGTTAGTGAGAATTGTTATTTTAAATCAGCAAAAGAAATGATTGAGCTTTTTGCCGATCTACCTAGTGCTATCGAAAATACAGTAAATTTAACACAGCGTTGTTATTTTGCTGCCCATACAAACCCTCCAATGCTTCCTAATTTTGCTACTAAAGATATTAGTGAGACTGATCTAATTAGAAAAGAAGCAAAAGACGGGTTACTTGCAAGACTTGATACAAAATTCAAATCTGAACATATTTCCATAGAACACCAAGAAAGTATTAAAACTGAGTATTTTGCTCGCCTCGATTACGAGCTAAATATTATATGCAGTATGAATTTTGCTGGTTATTTTTTGATCGTATCTGACTTTATAAAATGGAGTAAAAAGCAGGGTATTTTAGTAGGACCAGGCAGAGGTTCAGGAGCAGGATCAGTTGTTGCTTGGAGCTTACTTATTACTGATCTTGACCCTATTAAATTTGGTTTATTATTTGAAAGATTTTTGAATCCAGATCGTATTTCAATGCCTGACTTTGATATTGATTTTTGTCAGGAAAGACGAGAAGAAGTTATTAATTATGTACGTTCTAAATATGGTAATAATAGAGTAGGACAAATTATAACTTTCGGTAAAATGCAGGCAAAGGCTGTAATTAAGGATGTTGCACGAGTACTAAGCCTGCCATATAAATTTGCAGATTATCTAACTGAATTAGTGCCGTTTAGTGCAATAAACCCCGTTACGCTTGAGCAGGCAATACGAGAAGTGCCAGAGCTTGCCAATGCTGCTAAAGGTAACGGATTATATAATTTAGAAGGTGAGCTAGAATTAATTAAGTTAGTACTTGATACCTCATTAATTCTTGAAGGGCTGCATCGCCACTCCTCAACGCATGCAGCAGGAATTGTAATAGCCGGTACTGATTTAGTTGATATAGTACCTGTCTACAAAGATGCTAATTCCGATATGCTGGTAGTCGGTTATTCTATGAAATATTGTGAGCTTGCTGGTTTAATTAAGTTCGATTTTCTTGGGCTACAAACTTTAACTGTTATTACCGATTGTAAGAAATTATTAAAAGAACAAAATATAGAAATAGATTTTAACGATATGACATTTGATGATGAAAAAACTTATCAAATGTTATGTAAAGGTAAAGGAGTCGGCGTATTCCAGTTTGAAAGTGTTGGGATGAAAGATGCACTTAGACGCCTTAAACCCGACTCCATACATGATTTAATAGCTCTTGGTGCGTTATATCGCCCTGGACCTATGGAAAATATTCCAACCTATATAGCTTGTAAGCATAAATTACAACAGCCTGATTATTTGCATGAGTTACTAAAGCCTATCTTAGAAGAAACTTATGGAGTAGTAATATATCAAGAACAAGTCCAAAGAATTGCTCAAGTTTTAGCTGGCTATACTTTAGGTGCTGCTGATTTGCTTCGTAGAGCGATGGGTAAGAAAATTAAAGCTGAGATGAAACAACAAGAAGAAATTTTTGTTAAAGGTGCAATAGCTAATAATATTTCTGAGGCTCAAGCTAAATCTATTTTCGCCACTGTCGCTAAATTTGCTGGTTATGGTTTTAACAAGGCACATGCCGCAGCTTATGGGGTTATTTCTTATCAAACGGCATATCTAAAGGCTAATTATCCAGCAGAATTCGTAGTTGCGTGCTTAAATCTTGAACTAAATAATCACGATAAAATTAATTTATTCCTGCAAGAAGCAAAAGATAATAATATAAAAATCATTGCACCGAATATTAATATTTCAGGTGGGTATTTTAGTGTAAAGTCTGTCATACTGCGGCTTGACCGCGGTATCCATGGAGACCAATTAAAAGATACCGCGGTCAAGCCGCAGTATGACATTGATAGTTCTATAATCTTTGCACTTGGAGCTATAAAAGGAGTCACGCCGAATTTTGGTAAGCTAGTAACAGATGAAAGAAAGGCAAGAGGTGCTTTTAAATCGATCGTTGATTTTATTGAGAGATTACCACCAAAAGCTATCAACAGTAAATTACTTGAAAATCTAATTAAAGCTGGCTGTTTTGACGAATTACATGATAATAGATTGCAATTGTTTTCAAGCATTTCTAAGCTTCTTGCATATTCAGTTTCTTATCATGAAGAACAGGCATCTAATCAATTTAGTTTAATTAAAGTCTCCAGCTTAAGCAAAGAAATATTAGTTTCAAGTGATTATGCTGATAAAAATACTTTAGCTTTTTATGAGTTTGAAGCTATGGGGCTATTTATCTCAAATCACCCACTAACAGAATATAAAGAGATATTTAATCGTCTAAATATCTTAAGCTCTGCTGACTTACATAATAATTTGCCTGATGGTAATAATAGAGTAATGATTGCTGGTGTAATACAAAAGAAAGATTCTCGTATGTCAGCAAGAGGTAGATTTGTTACCTTAGTGCTTTCTGATCCTGAAAATATATTTGAGTTAAGTATTTTTAGCGAAGAGGTTTTAAAAGATTACGTACATCTACTTGACGTCAAAAGTCTAGTAGTTGTTAATTGCGATATCATTAAAGATGAGGGCGGTATTAAAATCACTGCTAAAAGCTTTTCATCAATTGAAAATGCAACTGGCAATCAGCAATTTGATTTACAGCTCTACCCTAAAAATGATGTAGAATTAGAACAAATAATTACTCTACTATCAGCACGTATAAATAACGACGAGCAGAGTAACACTACAGCTACAATATATTTATCAAATAAATCAGTGAAAAATTTTGTAGCAAAAATTACGTTGCCAGAAAAGTTTTTTTTAAAAGGGCAAGATTTTGAGATTCTTAGTATTTATCAAAATACTTAAATCTACAGCTATTTTATAACAGACTCTAATGGAATACCTTCTTTTAGCATTTTCTTTGCCATAGTAATTTTTTCTTCTTGCATTTTAATATTAACTAGCTTTACTGCTTCTTCTCTTGCTTCTTCCTTTCCTTGTTGCATCCAATGATGAGCTATACTTTTCATAACGTTTTCTCTTTTTTTAGGATTTAATTTTGATTTAAGTAGTTTTTCTACTTCTATTATATCATCTTGTTTAATTCTGGTCAAAGTGTAGCATAAAATTAGTTCTATATGCTCAATTATATGTCATTCCCGCGGAGGCGGGAATCCAGCATAAAGCGAGATAATATCGAGCTTTTAATTTTAAAAAATTGCTATATTTAGACTTTTTTTCCTGGATTCCCGCCTCCGCGGGAATGACATATAAGATCACCTATACCTGAAAAAAATATAACATTTTTTTAAAAATGTCCGGTACTATAGATTTATTCACGGGATTCAGTAAAAATACTAATAATATTAGTATTTTTTATTACAACGAATTATAATTCTCTAACTGGTTTTAGCACTAATTTTTTCTTGTTAAAAATATTTATTTTAGCTAACAAGCTAATTTTAGCTTTTTTCAAACTACGTTTATAATTCTCACCAGTTACTGCATCATAGCTAGTGATTAACGACGGGATGACCTCGTTATAATATATTTTATAAAGCTCATGCATAGTTTCCTTTGTTGTTAGATATCCCCACTTTATTGCCTGCTGGGGTACTCGTGCTAGTGCTTCAATGCAGGCTACTGCCTCTTCAATTTCAGGGTTTTTGTTTTTATATACATCAGCTGACGGTGATAGATTAGCTTGCATATCTTTAAACATAGCATCAATCATTAATGCCATATATTTATCTGATTTAAATTTCCTGACAAAAACTAAACCATGTTTATTGCTATATCTTAAAAGCTTAAATTTATATATAAAAATCATGAAATTTATTGCTAGAATTTTTAAACCACTTACTTTATTAGCATGATAAAATTTAAGCTTTGTCTCATAATCTAGCTGCTTTTTCATGCCGGCTTTAAGCAGTTTATGCAGTAAATTACGGCAATGTTCTATATCTTTTTTACGAGCAATACGTGCATTATCCGTTGCTTTAGTGCCAGGAAAATTAGCCGAATGGTGGGTGATTTGCCTGCCTTTATTATCCCTTTTTATATCAGCAAAATGCCCAAGTTCTTGAGCTGCTATAATCTGCAATCTTGCAACAGCAGCAAAGCCACCACCATAAATCGGGTGATCCTTACTATTTTCAGCAAAAGGGTTACCACCGCATGAGACAAAAATAGCCACATCTTTGCCGTTAGTGCTTTGCATTCCACTATTACCGCCTACTTTCTGCCAGTTAACCATATCCATCATATCGCCAATATTATGAGAGTAGGTTATAAATATCTCTGTTTTATCAAGAAGTAGCCATCTTATGACGATCGGGTGAGCAGATTGTACAAAAATACGGGCTAACATTTCCATTACTTCTTTTTTGACTGGCTGTAGTTTATGGATTTGTTTTTTTAGATTATCGAAGACAGATTTTATTTTTTGATCGGTAGCAGAATTTCTATATAGATTTTGGAAAAGTTTTGTGGTTTCAGGGATTAAATGTGGATCTGTTAGCTCTTCTTTGCTAACCATCATACTAATATTAAAAGCAGGGTCACTAAATCTTGCAAAATTGCAACAATCATCGGTATCTATTCTTAGCTTTCCCGACTTAATTATCTGCATTGCTAAATTCTCATACTCTATTTCCATATCCTCTTTATAAATAGCAGGAACATGATCAAGAATATGGTATATCGTACTCATCCTTTCGCATCACCTAAATTTGAGACCTCATCATGTTTAAGTATCTCAAAAGTCATCAAATCCATACCTATTGGTTCATATTTTATATTCATTTTAGCTTTTTCAGCTTGAGCCTTTCTGTACTCATCTAACTTAGGACATACTCTTTTTAAGCAACTTTCAACAAATTGGTCTGAAGATCTTAATTGTAATATCTCTTTTGCATCTTTTTTGTGCTTTTCATCTTCAATACATAAATCAATATTACGTTCTGTAACAAATAATTGAGGAGCTTTAGTTCTTGCTAATTCAATTATATCTTTATTCTTTTTTGCAAAATTATGAATATTTTTTTCATAAGGTGCTTGAGCTCCAACCAGTTCATCTATAACTATTTCCATACTTCCATGTTTCTCGTTCTTATCATTAATTTCCTTTTTTAAAGTACTGGTATTTTCATCATTAAGCTTACACATTTTATATAATAGCAATAACATAAAATGATTAATTCCTCTTTGTTCACCTGACCAAGAAAGCTTTAAAAAATATAGAGACCAAGGGTTAATTGAAATATAAGATAATGGAATACTAGCCCATTGCCCTAGCTTCATTTTTTGAATTATAGTATTAAATTCAGATAAATTATTTTCTATTTGTGAAAATTTATATTCTACAATATTGGTAGGATTACTTTTTACTACTTCTTCCCATGTTTTTCCTAATTCGGTTTTTGCTCTGTTGCCAATTTGAGCTAAAAATGGTGCAGGCTCCTTTACCATAGCATCAGCATTATATTCTATATAATTTATCAAAGACACGATATCATTAAAGGCTAATTTTACTATATGGTCATCTCCTTTATCCTTATTTTTAAAAAATCTATTTTGCATGGGTAAGATTTTTTGTTTACAAAAATTCCAAAAACTATCCTTATTATTTTCTGATCCTATATTTAAAATCTCATCTTTTTTTAACTCAGTATAAAACAATGCTATTTGTTTCAAATGCCATTCAAAATCCATACTTTCATCATATTGCTTACTAACTCATATAGAACTTTTTAAGCACCTCTGATACCTTACTTTCCACACGTGAGTTATAAATATTATCAGCAATATCATGAAAAACCGAAAGTCCTCCAGTTACAAAAGGTTTAAACCATCCCGCCGTAACCATATCTAACACAATACATATTCCTTTTTCAATAGAAGTTGTACGCTCCATATGCCCAACATTTACTACTACTGCATCACTACTAGTAATACAAGAAGCCAAATATATAGACCGCAACCCTGAAAGAAAATGCTTATAATACTTATATAAATCGGAATCTTTCTTCTCTAGCTCTTTTATTTGTGTATTAATGCCATCTATAGTATCAATATTTGCATTAGATAACATTTTCTTTATCTTATCAATTTCTTGTTCTAATGCACCAATTCTTTGTCCTTGTTCTTGTTGTACTATATTTTGTCTTTGCTGTTCTAAAAATAAATGACGAATTGCTTCTCGTATAATTTGAGGCGATATATTATCATTATCTTGGATTGGATTAGCTATAACTAATTCTTGTGCAAGTTTATATAATCTAGTCTTTTGTAAAAATTGCAATGCTTTTTCCTTATTACCAGCGTTATCATATGCTGTTGCTATAAGCTGGTTTAGATCTTGCCCATTAAATATATCTTCCCGAAAGTTTGTTTGTGTCTCTTCAAAGCAATATGCTGCCATTTCATGATATCGCTTTTGTTGAACTGGCTCCACTTCTTTCTGAGCCAGCTTATTATAGACTAAACCCGACTTATAGTCACAATGATGGACAAGTTTTTTCCGTTCAAATATATTTTCATGATTTGCGTCTAATTTTTTAGCATATTCAAATTGTTCAAGTGCTTCTTTATATTTTTTTTTTCTGTAAGATTTAGTCCCTTTTGTCAGAAAAAATTTTATACCTTCTGTTGTATCAAACTCCTGATATTCTCCGTCATCATTAACTGGATTTACCCTTTCTTTGCTCATATTAAAATCCATTAAATTATTTATAGCATGTTATGACCGCCATTGATTGAGATAGTTTCACCCGTAATAAATCCAGCATTTTCATCAACTAGAAATGCTACTGCTCTTGCAATTTCTTCAGGTTGCCCTAATCTTTTTTTCGGAATACTATTAACGATTTTTGCAAGCACGTCTTCAGGTACTGCTCCTACCATTTCCGTTGCAATATATCCAGGAGCTATACAATTAACCGTGATATTTTTAGAAGCAGTTTCACGTGCTAAGGCTTTAGTAAAACCAATAATTCCGGCTTTAGCAGCAGAATAATTAGTCTGCCCGATTTGTCCTGCTTGGGCGTTGATTGAGCTGATATTTACTATACGACCGTAATTTTGATTTCGCATCGGCTCGATTACGTTACTTGACATATTAAAGCAAGAATTGAGATTAACGTTAATTACATCGTTCCAATCTTGATGACTCATTTTATGCAGCATTTTATCTTTAGTAATTCCGGCATTATTAACCAAAATGCTTACCGGCTGTTTATATTCCTCTTCAATTTCTTTTATCGCTCTTCTGCAATCTTCAAAATCTGCAACATTCCAACGTTTTGTTTTGATACCATATTGCTCTTCCATAGCTTTTGCAGCTTCATGATTACTAAAAAAATTAGCAATAACAGTAAAACCTTTATTTTTTAATTCTTTGGCAATAGACTCTCCTATTCCTCTAGTACCGCCTGTTACAACTGCTAAATGCGACATTATTACCTCCCTACATTATTATCTTTATTACGTTGATTTACTTTTTGTGCAAATGTAACATTAGGAGTAATTTTTTCTCCATTACCTAATTCCACTTTAGGATTATATATTATTTTTTCGGTATTAGTTCAGTTAGTTCAATTAGTTCATTTTTTGGAGTAGTTACCACAACAGAAGGTGTTTGTATATTTGCAGTTATTTCATAATTTGTCGTTTGATACGGATTAGGCGTTTCTTTAGCTTTTTTCTGCTCTACTGGTTCATTAATTACCTGACCTTTTTCAAGTTTCTTAATTTTATTATTAGCTCCCGATGGCTCAATCATACTTTTTAATGATTCTTGTCTAGATTCAGGAAAACCTTGTGCCGTTACTTTTAATGTACCGTAACATCCGATTGTAGCACCGCCTGCATAAACTCCGCCAGCTTGACCAGCAGTATGATCTGCTTTTAAAAGCTGTTCATCAGCAGCTTTTACTTCTATTCCTAATCTATTAGCTATAGCAGTACTAGTTTGGTCATGTTCGGCAAGACCTGTACGATCCTTACCACTTGCACACATAGTAAGCGTTTCGTGCTTTGGAACATCTTTAAAAATAGAGTCATTAGAATTTGAGATTTGGTTGCTTAAGTAATTTAATTTTCGTGAAATGCTACTACTTATATTTTCTTTATCTGCACCTCTATAAAAAATTGCGTCAGCTTTTTCTATATCTTGTTTTAAACTAGCTGCATTGGTTAATATTTCATGAGCTTGCTTAGATAACCTACCTGCATTAAATTCTGTATTCAGCATTATTTTTAGATCACCTTTCGGTTTATTAATACCAAATAATCTTTCTAATTTACCACGTGGTTTTAAATGGGTCGCAATATCTTTGAAGCTAGCTTCTTTTGGTAAATTATTAGCCAAATCGTTAAGTTGTTCTTTTGTACCATCAAAATGATTAAAACCTACGATTTTTCTAAATTTATTAAACGCTGTATTAGTATAACGACCTCCTACATGATCTATAGCTCTTTTAGTAAGAGTTACTAACTTCGCATCAGGGTGCGGTACTACAAAATTTGCAGCTCCACTATTTAAAGTATTAGCATGCAATTTATGATTGCCCATCCATTCTTGAGCTTGCTTAGTATTTAAATCTGTAATTCTTTGTTGTGATTCTTTATCACGAGAAATAGAAGCAAGAGTTCCTGCATGTTTAGAGGCATGTATTATTTCAATAGGTTTATTTTCTTCAGCTATTGCTGTAATTTTCTCAAAAGCGTTTTTCATTCCTACTATTTGACGCAATTGAGTAGGGATAACATGCTCACCTTCTTTGATTGTTTCAGCATATTTATTAACTAACTGTCTTTCCCAACTAGGCATTTTCTTGAACCAATCTTTATCGGCTCTATTCTGATATTCTGCTTTTTGCTCATCAGTTATACCCTTTAGTGCTACTTCTGCCTCAATAACAGTATGATCTTTACCATTTTTATCTTTAATATTTGAGAGCGTTGCTATATTACAATGTTCATCATTAAAATTCTGAAAATCTTTTGCTACATTTAGCTTCTTATGCACTTCTTTAATGCCATTATTTTCTAGCAGTATGGCTATATCATTAATCTTATCCTTTACATTAGGAGAGATCTGCATTTGAGAATTTTTTTCATTATCTTTATGAAAGCTATCAATAAAATCTACTGCTTGTTTTCTTAATTCTGTCTTAAGTGCTTCTGGTTTTCCTTCGATTTCAGCTATGTCTATTGCTGCTCTTATGACATTTAAATATTGGGCATTCCTAACTAAATATAGATAGTAATAAATTTTTATTAAAAAGTAAGAGTATGGAGTTGTAAATCATATCAATAGCTTTACTATATCGTTTAGTTTTTCTATTAAAACGAGCAAGATAGTGTCTAAGTAAAGAGT